>OY292394.1:41616457-41715509 GCA_958496205.1 Idaea biselata | reverse complement strand
GAGATGCCCAAAGCGATGACGGGAGGCGCTTTCAAACCTCTCGCCGGTATCGATGAACACGAATTAACCGACGTCAAATTGACGAATCAACCCGATATCGATAGCGAACATAGTTCTGTGCCGATCCAAAACGGCACCTCTTTGCCATATGTAAATAGTAACCCAAATTCGTTGATTGCGAGTGTCGGCAACCCTCACATCTACAACGGGAACGGTCACAACGAGCCTCAGAGTCCGACAACGAGAACACAGCAGTATGACTTTGTGCCGATCTCAGACGGTTGCCATTCCCCTGGAAACTTCAATTCCAAGTCTCCTTTAGGCTTCAACGCTAGAGGACATAGTCCATCGAAAGTGAGCAAACAGGTGATAATGGGAGGTTCCCTGCAAACTTCCCCCATTTCCCACAGCACGGCGGCAAGTCCCTTCGTGAGTCCCAGAAATACGCCCGTACCCCGATCTAGGTTTTGCTCTCGGCCGATTCCGAAACATAACGGTAGAAAACGGCGAAACCCTCTCACTCTAGGCTGTTCCAAACCATTTGCCGTTCCTAACGAACAAAAATTCATCAAGTCTCCGATCTGCGGACCGGGGAAATATTACCAACCTATGTCAGCGCCGCCCTCTCCCAATATACTGAATTCTCAATTTAAAAATCAAATGTATCCGTGTGCAGGAATCCCAAATGGTGCTAGTAATTTATGCTTGAACTTTTTGCCGAATGGTCCGTTTAGAGATCACATGAACGGCGACCAACCACTTTCCGCCGACCCGCTTTCGAGTGAAGTGAGTCAATTCTTTCAAGATTCAGTCAATTACAGTAGGCCGGGCCACGACGCGTTTAGATCTCAGTCGGTGCCTCTGAAGCAAGGCATCAATAATATAGGCATGTTGAGTTACAACAACACTCCGGTCGGGTCGGTTCCCCCTACGCCGATACCGAACGAATTCTGCGATTTCGGATCGCTAGCTGAAACATGCGATATAACGAAAGCCGGTTTAAATCGAGAAACGTTAGACAAAATATACAATGCTATCGACAGCAGCAACGATGTCCTTAGCGACGGGACTCAAAGTCTTCTGAATTCGAACGAAGCTTTGAGCAACGGATGTGATCCTCTACCGGATCAGCAGATATTGTCCGACGACCAGTTGACTTCGCTCATTCCGACCGGAGACGACCTTTTAGACCGCAGTAACCAGTACAACCAGACCTTCAACGACACCGCACCTGCGGAAAATGTCGAAGACTTTCTCAAACGTGCTAACAGCATCGAGTTCGATCTCTCCGAACTGGTGACTGACAAAAATAAGTACTATACATCGCGTTCCGTACCGAGCACCCCGCTGCCTTTCAAACGAGCCGTTCCCAATTTACAAATAGACTCTCGACATTCGAGAGAGCTTTTCGCCGCGGAAAATAATTATTCGAATATGTCTAACGGTATATCTTCGAAGTCTGTACCGTCTACTCCGCAGTTCGCCGAAGATAGGAGCGTATTCAGTTACAGTAACCGAGATTTTCTTATAAACGGTAATTCTGTTAGTGGTGCGTCTCATATGCACGAGACAGTGGTCGACAGCGACCAAGGTCTGGGTTCGCCGCTACACGACATATTACGGGAAGACATATTGACCGAGCCTCTAACTCCCGCACTTTTAGCGGACTTCGACAAAATGGAGGGAGCTCCATACGTCGATCTCTAAAGCCCTTTTCAATCATCACTTGTACATATGTGTATAATATTGTTAATTTGAGTTTTAATTGTACAGACACAGAAGTATTTGATACCTTTATGGAGTACAATAGGTATTCGATAAGTACGCCTTCAGTGAAGGCAAAACTTGCAAGAAAATGATGCATCACACAATGATTATGTCTTGCATACTCCCCGTAATCGAGTCAATATCGTATACAAGTGCACTGTATTCATGTGATAAATGATAATTCTAATGTGACTCCCTTTCAAAAAAATCGTAGAAATAATTGTAAAAATCAATATGTAAACGCACGTGAAAATATTAACAAAAAGAAGCTTATTGAAAGCTTATATAGAGTCACAATAATGTTTTAAATTATTTACGGTACCTGATAAAAGATTGACTTCGGTGAAAATTAAGTGAAGGGCTTGCCTTATTCTGGCTTGTATATAATTTGGAGTTTGATTGGCACTCAATATTTTGTTTGACTACACGTCTTGTAAAACAACTTTCTGAGAGCTAATTAAACTTTAATTAAATTTTATTTTTGTACATAAAATTACTTGTTAACACTTTATTATATCTACCTATATCCATAAATTCTTTAAAACATTGGAATCAAATAACATGAGATGCGCTTCTCTATCATTTGTAATAATAAATATGACGTATCATCAGTAACAATAGCCGTTTACATTATCCGTTTTTTTTATATTTGTGTAAAGTAGTCAGTAATTTTTAAAATACAGGGTGTTTGGTGGAGGGTTACCTATAGAGGAGGTCCACCTATACGCCCACCAAGTTTGTCTAACCCTCCACCAAACACCCTGTATATTTGCAAGCGATTCTATCGCTTTTGGATATATTCTTGAGAAAAGGTCCTAGAAATATAAAGGGAAAGGTGAACGCCAAAAACTTTTACTTTGACACGCTTTAGTAGGTGTTACATACGTCACTTACTTTTTACCGTCAGAGGACGCGTTATCCTTTAGTACAGTCTGCAAAAAAGTGCAAATTCGCCACATCGTTTTTTTCTTATTATAACTTCTATAAATTATACTTATGATATTTTCTATTAATAAAATAATGGAGGGAAAAGGGAACTCTAACCTTTGTTTAAATATAACTAGAAAATATAGTCAGATATAAGATAATAGACAATTTAGTAAATATATACGTCATCAGAAAATTAGAACCAGAAATCAGAATTCTACGCTAACAAAATCTTGGTCGCTTATAGTAAAGCAGACAGTAAATAAGCTTTAAAGTCTTTGCAGATTTTAGCGCTGATCTTTCCCTCTATTTTATTTAGTAACACATCTAGGTGAGGCTTCATACACTTAGATTTTATATCATTGCTCTTAAACATAATAAAATGAATACAAAACGAAATAAAAAAGTTTAGTAAACTTTTCAATTCACGCGATTTGTTAACATAGTTGCATTTTTCCGGGTCTTAATCGCGTATTTTCCCTCAACGTTTTGACTGTGTTACAGTTGTCTTAAGGTCATAGCACACTTAAACGACTCTGCTCCAACACCGCTCCCATCCAACACTGCCCTAAACTAAGACGACTGCTCGCAGTCTACGCGGCGACAGCTAGCAGGCAACCAGCAGTCCACGCGGCGACAGCAAGCAGACGGCCAGCTGTCCACCCGCCTTTACCGTACCGTACGATTTAAATCGTACGGTTGGCAACACTCCGCGACGGCGCGCGCGGCGACTGCTAGCAGTGAGCGTGCGGCCAGCGAGGCGTCAACTCTCGAGCAGTCTGACGGCGGTAAGCTCGCTGAAAGCGAGCTGTCTGCTAATTTATGATGCCAATGTAAAATATATCTAAAGAGCAATATTTAAAGCCCATATTTGAATTATATTATTTTTGCCGGGTGGGAGAGGAGTCGTGTAAGTGGGCTATGACCTTTAGAGTCCTCCTCAGTCTCCTCGCGACGACGACTATTTTAACATAGTCAAAACGTCGAGGTAATAAAATAAATGAAGACCCGGTAAAATTAAAAGACGTTAAGTTTTCTTAGATTTGTGCCTCATGACAATATATACTCATTAATTAATAAAAACATCGAACTTTTTATATTGAGTAACTTATAGTGAGACGAAAAAAATAGTCGTATTCTAATCGCCAGTTACAACAAACATCTAACTGAGTTAGTTTTAGTATATAAAATCAGACCAATGCGGCGTGCCAAGCGCGCTTATTAAACTAGAATTGGATATGAAAAATATATATATTTAAATAGTATAGTTTATGAAAAAAGAATTTATTGTAAGTTAGCACAAAGATTAATATATTTTATTATCAAATAGGAGTTTTACTTGATATACGAAATTTACATTTATCGCATTAAATGCGAAATAAAATTGTTAGCGTGCCGTAAGGATACCATAAAATCGTAAGGCATTGTTTTTTAAAAAAATGTTTTAAATATTGACTGACAGTTGCGTAACTGGAATTTAACATTTTCAATTTGGTATCGAACGCTTTCATACTGGCCTTACTATCATGATTCTGGCCTACGAATTAATTACTACGATTTTGTAGTTTGATATTTTAATTATTGACGCTTCCCTACACAAACACGATATGGTTTGGCCGTGGCCGGCAGATAAGTTGAATTTTTTTGACGTGGAAGGGGGAAGTTCGCGCAGTACATTTTACATGCGACTTATATGAAAAATCGACTTCTGGCATCCGCCATTTTTTCAACTAATCTGCCGGCCTCTGTAACTCTGGTTACGTGAACGTGGTGTTTCTGTAGGAGAGCTTATGTTTTATATTTTGTTGCCTCAAACTGTGCCTCAGTAATAGATAACTGTAATAGAAAGCTTATTAGTCGAGAAACGCTAGTACAAAGTAACACTGATTCGACAGGGATACACGTAGGATATGTAAGTAAGTGAAACCGAAGACTGCTATAAAGTTTGTAGATATTTTGAACACAAAGATATTACTTGTCGAGATCATTTAGCGGGATACAGGAAGGCTAATGTAAGATTCAGACTGAACGGTGCGTCGTAGCGCGTTTTACATTTGCTGAACAAAAATAAAACATCCGTAAGTTTGCATGCAATTTAGAAGCCTATCGATTGCGCTCTGACTCGGAGTCACTCTAAATGCGCGCAAGGACCTTAACTACTTTCCAGAAGTTTCAATTTCGTTCAGCAAATATAAAAGATGCTCCGACGCGCGCCGGTCAGTGTGAATCGTCCAGTTGCAGTGATCCTCAGTGTTGTATTCCATTGGTACACTTACCAAAACCATCTAGTACCTAATTATTTGTTAAGTTGTATATTAAAAGCACGTCGCGCTAGTTTAAATCAGTAATTATTGTTACAACTTGTACATAATATTTCATTCCTCACCGATTTTATCTGTTTTTAACATTGCGTGTCTAAATAGATTTATTATTATTATTTTGATTTATACTATCGATCACTTGTGTTAACTACAGCTACACACGGTGGCAACATAAGTGCATGTTCACTGTATATTTTAGAACCACTATAATTATATGTTTACATATTATAAACTAGCCAGTGGAACTAGACGTGTTTTAAAGGTAAAAATATCTAAAAGCACTTTTGAAATTTTACGGTGAATATCGACTTCTGTTGCTTAACTGTACCAGTGTACATATGTAGTCGGATTGTGGCTAACTGTGCGTCCACTATAACAATAAGACCTGAAAGTGTGCCTGCCTGAAAAGCGTATAACTGGTATAACCTCGCGGTTCCATAGAAAAGCGTCTTTTGCTTCCCGCAGTTTCAGGTCTTGAAGTCGTGTGTTCGTGCAATGCGTGACATGAATGTACGCACGTGTGCTGCGTCTTTCTCCGTTTCATACAGTGTAAGAGAGATGACATTACCGCCACGTGTTTGATGTCACCCGGCTCTGAATGTCCCATTTATTGTGATCATTTTAGTATAACATACATAGCATTATGTGTAAGTTAAATGTTTTCTTGTTTATTCTAAGTATATGTATTCGTATACATGTATTGGTTACTTAAATGTATCTATGTATCACGTAATTGTCATAAATGTAGTTTGCCGTCCCATCAATTGTGTGGTTCGCTATTGAAGTCAATATTTTAGGTTACTCTGAATGTGATAATTTTTATAATGTGTAAAGATGTTAAGCCGAATCGCTAGTAATTGACTTCTTACGTTGAGGTTGCGCGCGCGCAGTGTACTGGAGCGGCCAACAATGTTTACTAGCGCCATCATGTTAGAACTTCTGTTTCAAAATCAACACATACAAATAACAGTAGGTGTCTTCGACTATACGACATTAAATTAAAACACTCGTATCAAGCTGCAACTAACACATTATTTTTATATGACTATAACAAAATTGAATTTTACACATTGGGTACATACCTCAATAATTAAATATATCTATAAGTATCTTTAACGATAATATTTTCATTAAAGAATCGAATACGATGTTATTATGATAATCGAATTTTGAACATCTCGAAAAAAACAAACAAAACTATGCTTGTTATCGCAAGCGCAGTAGTTGCGTAGTTTTTTTTTTTTTTTTTACTCAATAATTTGTATTGCTGCATTTTTTTTTAACCTTTATGTACATAAACTAGTATGTTTAGTGATTTTATACATGCATATTTTAATGCCTATCATTATGAAACAGACACATGAACACATGAACAGATAATGAATGATTAAAATTATGTTAAGGTGTCTTAAGATTTTTTTGATGCTTTGCAGCAAATTCGATCGAACGATTATTGTGTTATGTCTTGTTTGAATGTCGTATGGTCGTAGACACTTGTATACTCTTTATTGTTGCGACTGTCGCGTAAATTCAGCGCTGTTGGTCTAGTGCTACATACCCTGACTTTCATTCCGAAGGTCGTGCTTTCGAATCCTTACCGACCGCGCACCAATGTCTTTTTTCTTTGAGAAATAATATGTGCGCTATTAACATCGCTCGGTAAAGGAAAGGAACCCTAAAAAGAAGGATAAATTGTGTGATAGATTTCTTATTGGTAGCCTGTTTGGTAGTAAGATGCCACGTCTACTCCGAATTGGCGAATGTCCCGCATGCCTTCGGACTGCGGTGAGTCCTAGTAGATACATGTCAGTTTCTTAACGATGTTTTCCTCTACCCTACAGTCGATGTTAATAGCGTAAACAAATTAAAAAATATATACACAAATTAACAATTATATAATTATGTATTTATTGGTTCATTTTAAAATTAATTCAATGTTACATTAAATAATTATTAGAATTTGTTCTGTACATAAATACCACAAGTTAATATAGATGTATAAATAAATACATGACATGTGTTTATTTTTTATTAATTGTACTTTGTTACGTTAATTTTTGTTGGTAATTATGTTTTTTTTTTAATTAACTAAATACCTAAGTTTAGACCGTATTTTTAAGTAAATAAAAAAATATCCATGTTGTTGATTAGTCTTATATTATGGATGTTGATTAACACCATTTACTATTCAGTGAAAATAATAAATGGTATTACATTATTTGAATGTTCTTTATTTATCAACCCTTTAAACATTTTAACCCCCTTACTTATAATAATAAACCAAACAACTTTTTATGCATTAAATAACAGTTGATTAAGGCAAAATGTTAAAGCTGACGTTTAATTTAACAGATACTTTAGCGTTTTCAGTAAAAGTGATACCAACATTTTTCACCTCTAATGTCATGTATTGTAAATACAAGCAGAGTCCCGCGGTTTCACCCGCGTAAGCCCCGATCTTATGGGAATATCGGGATCAAAAGTAGCCTATGTTACTCAGGATGAATGTAGCTTTTTAATGGTGAAATCGGTCCAGTAGTTTTTTAGTTTATTCATTACAAACATACGACACACACACAAAATACAAATCTTTCCTTTTTATAATATTAGTGATTTGTGATAGATAGATTGGTGATTGTGAGTGTTCATGTCAGCTACTTATACCTAAAAGAAATCTAATCTAATTTAATCTATTCTCTATCTTGTTTACTTCTCCCATAATTTTCAACAAACCACTTCTCTAAAATAGGATCATCATCATGATTGTAACTCTCATTGACTACAACGGGCATTCCAGGGTTCCATTCAAACATTACACTTATCAAAGGAAGGGTGTGTAAATTGTTTACGGCTTTTTCCTCATAGCTACGTCTTATTTTTCTTGCCAGACATCTTTTTACATATGTTAGGAAAGTTTCCAGGAAGTTGAAGCAGATGTTTGGGTCCCAGAATTTCTGTAACAGATAATAAATACTTGCTTCACATTTTAATATTATAAAAAAAGCTTTTTTTTCTTGGAGTGTGGTGTCATATCATATAACCCATTACTTATAGTATAAACAATAATTAACAGCTGCATAAACTATGTATCATTTGTCTTTTATTGTGACGTGAAGTTTCAAAGTTGACAGACAGAAATAAATGTTATCTAACTATAGTGTGTTTCATCTTTAATTACCTATGTTGTCATGTTGGTAGCAAAACAAAAAAGTCTTGCCTTAATATCTTGAATGTGCTATACCCTAAGGGCCTTCGCTGCCTTACGCGGACGCCCGTGGCGGGTACCCGCTTCGCGTGTATGTTTTAAAAGATACGCGAGAGCAGCGCTGCGAGCGACGGTGATCCGTCGCACGCGGCGCGGCCAGCGGTCTCCGCCCCGCGGGCGACGGGGCGCGCTCGTTCGGTCCGCCTTTGTCCACGTCGTCGTCTTTTGGCTAAGTGGTATATCAATAAATAATCCATAGGTATCGACTGTACACCAACGCGATCGAAATTATACTGGCGGCGCTGCGAGAGATGGGAGACCGCCGCGGACGCCCGCGATGGATAAGGCGGGCGCACGGCGCGGACACCCGCGTCGGGCGTCCGCGCCGTACGTCCGCTTAACGCAACGAAGGGCCTTAACCTTGAATACATGAAGATTCGTTCATTAATTATTTATACACACATCAACAATGTCTAGGGATATTATAGTTTTTCTTAATTTTCACAATATCAGTAAATAATTTCTTAAGACACCTGTATCTTCTTCTTCTTCTTATACAGGGTGTCCGGAGACCTGTGGATATCCCTGCACGGGCGGCTTGCGGGGAAGAGTTGGCTGCCCAGAATACGTTTTTTTTTTCTATCTCAAACGGTTCGAGCTGTACGTCACCTTTTAGTAAAACTTGAAAAATGCCTACTTTTTTGCACATTTCGGGGCATCACGTCCACAAATTAAGCGATAGCATTGTTTTTTTTTGTGTTCACTAATATTAATGTTTGTAAATCACGTTAAAAAAAAATTTATTACTATAGGCAGTAACTTACAGATGTCCCCAAAGATAAATTTATTTTTATAATCTTTACTTTCTGCTAAGTTTGAGCATCTGTGATGTAAAAAAAATGTAAGAAACCTGTCTGACTGACTATTGTAAAAAATTGCCTATTTCATAAGGATTCTAAAACAGTATTATACTAATAACTTTTTGTCATAAGTTACTGAGCTAGTGCTATGAATGCACCGAAGGTACTATCTTACATGAAAAAGTTAAAACAAGTATTGTACAAAAAATGACACTTATTAAGATTTAATATGTCATAATGTTACAGCAAATGCTCAAATTGTCCTCCTCTTGCCCTTATACAGACCCTTAACCTTTTTATAAACGATCTCTTAAGGACACGATTATAATTTTTTTTCTCCTTTTTGTTGTGCCGATTCGTGGACGCGTAGACGCAGGTCTTCAATTGTGGTTATGTTTTTTTTGTATACTTGTTCTTTTAAACACCCCCAGTAAAAAAAAATCAAGTGGATTCAGATCAGGCGAACGTGAAGGCCACAATATTGGACCTAATCGGCCAATCCATCTTCTTGGATAACTTTCATTTAAATAGTTTCTCACTCGCATGGCATAACAAAACAGGGATATCCACTGGTCTCCGGACACCCTGTATATAAAAATGAAACGTTTTCCGTTGTCACGACATCACGCGTGAACGGCTGGACCGATTTCGATAATTCTTTTTTTGTTGTGTTTGCTATTGTCAGGAGAAGGTTCTTATGAAAGAAAAAATGCTAAACCGATTTTGATGAAATTTATTTTTTTATACTAAACGACAGGACAACGTCTGTCGGGTCAGCTGTTATGAAATAAAAGTTTATTTAAATGTGTTATGCTGTGTTAAAAAAAAATAGAGCTGCTACAAAGATTTTTATTGTTTTTTTTAATTAACCAAAACCTCTCATGTTTACTTAACAAATCGCGTTAAGGAATAAAAGTATTGAATATCAAAAAAAGTCTTTAATTACAAAAAAAATATGGATTTTATTAAATTTAATAATCGGTATTTCCTCCTCTGACATTTATAAGCGTGCGGCATCGATTATTCATACTTAAAATGAGGTTGTCCAAGTCTGGCTGCGGAATAAGGTCCCAGTTCCGTTTTAAATGTATGAAAAGTTGCTCTTCTGTCGTCAAATCTGGAGAGAAATTAATCATAGCTCTTCTTTGTAACATGTCCCATGCATGTTCGATAGAATTCATGTCGGGGGACTGAGCAGGCCAGTCCATAACTCTGACATCATGTTCCCGAAGCTCATTTGATACCAGACGCGCCGTATGTGCGCGGGCATTATCGTGCATAAGTTGGAACTCCGGGCCCATTTGCACCCTATGTGGGATAATTACAGGTTCCACTACCTCATTACGATATTTCCACGCAGTCATGTTCCCTCTGATCCAAATGAGATCGGTTCGCGCACCTATTCGAATTCCAGCCCATACCATGATGGTCCCGCCTTGATAGGAATGGACTTCTTGCACATGTTGGAGACGGCGCTGTCGACATGGAAGTCGCCAAACTCGTAGTCTTCGCGAATCCGGATGAAATCCGAACCGAGACTCGTCAGAAAACAGTACCATCGACCATTGCTCGTTACTCCATACAAAATGTTCTCGAGCCCACCAAAGTCTTCGCCCGCGATTGCCACGCCGTAAAGCTGGAACTCGAAGTGGTCTGCGAGAATGAAGACCGGCTTCATGTAATCGTCTTCTCACAGTTTGGTCGCTTACTAACAATTGGTGGTCAGATTGAAGCCTTTGAACCATTTGCATAGCCGAAACAGTGGGTTGTCTCCTAGCGATATTTTGGAGAAAACGGTCTTGTCTAGGAGTTGTGACACGACTTCTGCCAGAATGCCGTTCCGCAACATCACCCGTAACACGATAACGTGACCACAACCTAGAGATCACATTTTGGTGGGTCCGTAGAGTGTCAGCAACTACGCGTAGAATAGCGCCAGCTTCCAACATGCCTACAGCTCTAATCTGTTCTTCTCTTGTTAAATGTCTACGTGACATAACAATAAACAATACACACACTCTATTTGAATAAAAAAAATGTGCAAAAGCTTATTATTTACAAAATCAGCTGGGTTAAATGGTAACCAAAACTAACTGTGAAAAAGCCAAATTCGAATTACCGCGTATTCTAGGTTTAGGTTTAAATAAATTTATTCTCAAAAAAGACATTACTGTCACTTACATGAGAACATAATTAAAATAAAATTTATACATTCGTCGGGTCGCATAAACAAACAGTATTTTTAAATTATAAATGAAGGTAGATAGGTAATGGTATTCGTATCACATAATTATCAAACAAAAAAGCAACTTCACACTACTTGTAGATGATGTTTTAACTAGTATTTCACACTATAATCATTAAACCAAGTCAATTCCATCGTCAAAATCACAAGACCAGAATTGCATTACTATTTATTGTTAACAATTTTTAGGTGTTATGATGTGTTGTGCAAGTTGTTTTTTGAATAAGCTTAACGATTGTATGTTTTTTATCTGTGAGGGTAATTTATTATAAATATTCACTCCTTCGAAAGTAATCATCGTTGTGCCGTATTTTGTTCGAGCTTTGGGTATAACAATGAAGCTAGCGCGGCGACTACTGCGATGGAATACTTGTTTACGTTTGGTGAGCGTTATATTAGTGTGGACATTCCCACTGAGTATTTTTCGAATAAGGATGCAAATACTATATTTATAGAGATTTTTTATGTTCATAATGTTCGTTTCTTTGTAGATTTGTTTAGTGGATGTTCGATAATGATAATTGAAAAGTAATTTAATTATTTTATTTTGTAAAATTTGCAGTTCTTTTATTCTTGTTTTTGGTGCACATCCCCAGATTTCGATTAGGTAAGATAGATGCGGTTTCACAAGTGCGTTGTAAATAGTGTGACGTAGTTTATGTGGTATACACCGTACAATATGACGTAAAGAGCCACAAAGTGATCTTAATTTAGTTTTTATATGATTGAAGTGAATATTCCATGACAGGTAAGTATCCATGTGTAGCCCGAGATATTTTTCGACGTTTTTATGTTGCAAGGGGATGTCGTTAATTTTTAGGGGTACATGTGTTGGTATTGGTTTGTTTTTTGCTTTGAAAATTGTATAACATGTTTTTGATACATTGATAGTAAGCAAGTTATGTTGAAACCAGTTATGTAGAATACTCAAATCGTTTTGAGCTTGTGAGATTAGGCTGTGAATGGATGCGCCAAAGTAAAACAAGCAAGTGTCATCCGCATAGAGGGTGATGTGTCCATTTAAGCCAAGGTTGTGAATACTATTGACGTAGATTAGAAATAGCAGGGGACCCAATATTGAGCCTTGGGGAACTCCACACGATATTGGTAGTGAAGTACTCTCCCAACTATCCATTCTGACTACTTGTGTTCTATGTGACAGATAAGATTCAAACATTTTTAGTGCTTTCCCGACGATACCAATAGTTTCTAACTTTTTTAGCATTAGTTTGTGGCTTACGGTATCAAATGCCTTTTTTAAATCTATAAATATACCAAGAACTATGTTTTTGCTATCTATGTTTTGTTTGGTTTTAGTAATTAAATCGATAGTAGCTGTAAGAGTATTACTTTTGGCTCTAAAACCATACTGCCGGTGGGAGATATAGCCGATTGTGTTTAAATATATTTGTAATCGCGTGTGAAGAAGTTTTTCAAGGATTTTTGATATTACCGGTAGCACAGAAATGGGTCTGTAGTTGCCTGGATCTGTTTTTGGGCCAGTTTTGTAAATAGGAGTGACCTTAGCGGTTTTTAATGTGTCAGGGAATTTACCATCCAAAAGCAGTTTATTGAAACAAACAGTTAATTTAGGACATATTTGATGTTTTATATTTTTGATTACTTTAGTACTTATCCCATCAAGCCCTACACTGCAGTTTGAATCAAGATTGTCGATTATTTTCAAAATTTCCTGGTTGGTACAAGGTTCAAAAGATGACATTTGTGAATTTTGTATAGAGTTTTGTGTCTGTAGCGTTTGTGTGAAATTGTCGTGTAATTGTACTGGTATGCGGGCCGCTAATTGTTGTCCTATGGTCGAAAAGTAGTGATTTAAGACGTTACATACTTGGTGAGGATCTGTGACTTCATTAGAATCTACTAAAAGCCTAGGGATAATACTAGCTTGTTGTATTTTGTTAATAGCTAAGGTGTTTATTAGATTCCACATCTTCTTAGGTTTTTCCTTGCAGTTGGTGAATTCTTTGTAATGGTACGAATCTTTAGTGTCTCTAATCAATTTTGCTACTTGTCTTCTTTTTGTTTGAAATTTTTCTTTCAGTGTGTTATCGTCTGGTTTTTTACTGAGTTCTGCCCACAAAATGTTTCTTTCGCTTATTTCGTTGATTATGTTCTTAGTTATCCAGTCTTTTTGCGACTCATTAAGAATTTTCGTTTTTATTTCTTTGCAGTCTTTTATACAGAGCTTGATATTTTCTTCTAGTACAGTATAGTCAGTGCTCGCATCACACCCTCTCTTTTCAACTGTGTCAACTAGCTTAGCGTAATTGATTGATTCATATTGAGTGTACCTCTTTGTTGGTGGTTTCATTTTCTTTATTTCTAGGTATATTTGTTTGTGGTCAGACAGAGAAGAATTTACCATAGCCATGTGAAAATTGTCATTATTTAAATTCGTTGTGACATGATCTAAAATGGATTTTCTTGTGGAGCATGCTCTAGTACAATACTTCTTGCTGACTTTATTTAGTATTTTGTGGCCTGATTCTTTAAGTAAGTGATTGTACTGTTTCGTTTTTGTTTCTTTTTTAAGAAGATCTACGTTGAAGTCGCCAAAAACTAATGTTCGGTGTCTGGGTTCTAATTGTGATTCGTACTCTTTTAGAAATTCCTTAAAGTTAGTTTTGCCAGGATTGTACACTACCCCAATTTCAAGCGCGTATTTCTCTAGTTTTACCCATAGATAATTATTGCCGCCAACATATTTAGACTCGGATAAGCTGTGCCTAATGTTGTTATGGACGTATGCGGATACCCCGCCTCCACCAGAGTTAGTTCTATAATTGTAATAGTGTGTGTAGTTAGGTAGTTGGAATTTTAATGTTTGTTTTTCTGATCGAATCCACGTTTCAGTTAGTAAGATAACATGAATAGTATTCGGTATTGCACTCAGGATGCACTTCAGTTCGTCAAATTTTCCCTTTTTTCTTATACTCCGAGCATTGAGATAAAAGAAGGTAAGGCGTGATTTCCTCGCTGGTATGTCTTGGTAAGTTTTTAGGACTTCATGGGTATTTATTTTGGAATTTTTGTCAGTGACAGTAACATCTATTGCCGTTAGTTTTTTGGATTGGACTTGATTATGGTTGGTGTTCCGTTTAAGTACTTGATAGTAAGACCTCTTTCACCTTCATTCTCACGTCGCTTTAATTCTTCTTGTATTTTTTTAAGAAAATTCTGTTGCGCTGGAGTTTGGTCCGAATAAATCCTTATCCCATCAGGCAACTTGTTTTTATTGCGGAGTAATTGCTTAGCCGGTCCTAGTATGTCAAAGCATATCTTAATACTGCGGTCCTTACCCGGATTTTGTTTGCCAATACGAAATATTTTTGCTGGTTTAGTGATGTCACTAATCATCCCAGAAACAATACTCAGTACATCGTTCTCATCTTAAGCCACTCTTTCTTCAGATTTAGAGGAGGTTGGTTCCGGTAAGCCCACAAGTATGATATTTTTGTCTCTATAATTGCGATTCTGCATTTCTTGAATTATTTGTTCACCTAAGCATAGTTGGTTCTCTAGTTTGAGCGTAGTGCTTGGTGCAGATTGTTTTAGGGCGTCTAGATCTGATTCTAGTGTCTTTATTTTATTCTCACCTTGGAATAATGATTGTTGTATTTGTGTAATATGATTTTGTATAGCCTTTTGCTCTTTTAACATGTTGGAACTAGAAGATTTGATTTCATTTATCTCTGTGATCAATGTACTGACATTTTCTTGCATCGTATTTGTGGTTTGTTCATTGGATGATTTAATATCGCCAATTTGAGTTTTGAGATCATAAATTATGCAAAAGATGCAAGACAACATTGATATGTTGTCTTGCATCTTTTGCATAATTTGTTCATTTGACCCCACGTATTTTTCTAGTAATGAGCTTATATGAGACATTTCTGATCGAATCTCCATTAAATCATTTGAACAATCGCAGTCTGGCTGTTTACGTTTTCGTTCTTCAAGTTTTTTTCGAAAAGTAATTTGCGTATCCATGTTAAGATTTCCTATTTTCGATAAGTCAGGTTGAGATCCACCGCCGGTGATCATTGTTTCTTCGGGTGTGGGTACTTTCAATCGAGTCGGTGATCGTTGGCCACTCATGTTCGGTTCGTGTCGGCTCGGTAATGCACACACACGCGCGTAAGCAGGTTAGATGTAGCAACCGACTCGTTCTCGCGGCGAGATGCACAGGTGCGTAACAATCTAATTGCGATGCACTGTTCTTGCAATTTTAGACCGAGTGAGACTGTTCTTAGTGATCACTTTCGCTAGTTACTATTTAGTTAATATTTACTTGAAAAACTAATACACGTCTGCTCAACACGACTGACGAACGCCGACTTTTTTTCCGTATTCTTTTGTTTTTAAAATGATTTTATTTTTATTTTTTTGAATTTCGAAAGAAGAGACGGCGGAGTTTATTTTTCATATAGAAACTTTTTCGATACTGTAAATAGTTTATAACCTAGGAAGTCTAAAATACAATATCCCTAGACATTGTTGATGTGTGTATACAAATCCCCCTAAATTCAAGGTAGCACATTATTTTTTTTGTACTTTGCACTTTTTTGTTTTGCTACCAACATGACGGCATAGGAATTTAAAGATGAAATGCACTCTATGTCATCTGTTAAATTCAAAAAGTAATTCTATAGATAAATTCATCATTAATCTCAATAATTAGAAATAAATTGCAGAAAATTGCTTAATATGCTAATAGGAACTTTACCTGTGACTTTTTAGCTAACTCTTTCACATTAAATAGTTTTAACTCCTCTACAATTCCATCATCATTTCTGAATCCACAAAGGATTGTATCTATTCCAACTAAGAAAGATTGACACCACCATTTTTTAGTTTTGAATCGCCTGAAATTAAAAATTTAATGTAAAAAAGTTAAACCATACAACAAGCTTATCGCAATGAATACCCAAAAACAAAGGAAGTAGCAGTGGCCCATAGTGTCAGCCACTTTAGCCCGATACCCTGTAAATATTGGGATGAAATGTAAAAAAAAGCCCATGTGTTATTTTAGTTTTCAGCTATCTACATACCGAGATTCATCACAAATGGTTCAGCAGTAGCAGCAGAAGCAAAACACAAACATTCCTGTTTATAACATTAGTAGGATACTTATGCATTCAACAACCTAATAGTTGTTGAATGCATAAGTAGCTTGTTCAATTCTTTACTAGCAGAGTACTGTGGTTTTATCTGAGATAAATGAAAATCTAGCTAGGGTCTGAGGTAAACATAATACCAGATTAGTACAAACCTAAAACTTTTTTCCTGATTTGGGTATTGTATATGTCTGTTAGTCTTCAATTCAATATATTCTTTTGTTGATAAGTAGTCAATGACAGACTGTGTGCCGGTCTCAACAGGAGGTTCTTCTGTTTTCTCAGTAGATTTGATGCCATCCATTTCTGCTCCATAAACTATTGTGTGTTTATTGAGATTAGTTGTGAAAACTAAGGAGAATTCATCTGTTTCATTCACAGGGTGGTTGGGATTAGGTTCTTCATCTGGTTTGTCTGAAATAATGATCAGTTTTAGTGTTTTGGAGTGAGGATTGGTATTTGTGGCCATTTAAGCAGAAAAATGCAATATCTAAATCATAGCATATTTTGTCTTTTTTGCAGAGCCATTGTATTGTATTATTAATGAAAGATTTAAGATGTTACCTACCTGATAAAATATATTGTTCAAACTTATACCCCCAAGAAGTAAATAACTTCTCTTGCTCTGACATATTCTGTTTTCGATGTTTCTTCTCGTCTGTGTCCCGAGCACAGAGATATATATTGCCTTTGAATAATAAAGCAACTATTTTCCACGGTTCACGGTTTTCAAAAGGCGTGCAAGCTACACAAGTCAATAGTCCACGGTAACAAAAAAACTGAGCTTTGTCTAAGCTACTTTCTACGGGATATTCTAACCTTACTTCATTAGCTAATAAAAACTTAAGCAGATCATTTAGTTTCACATCTAAATCTTCAGGTTTATGAATAGCTTTATCATAGAGTAGATTCAAATCATACTCAACATTCCGTTCGTCTATTCGTTTAGCGTATTTTAAATTTTCTATACCAATGTAACCTATTATTTTTGGTCGTTCAAAATGTGGAAATGATCCTCTATAAATACTAGGCGACACGTGTAGTTCTGGTTGCTTTTCCATATTGTTATATACCAAAGTCACACAATAAAATACCTAATACAGATTTTTAATTTATTAAAACAAAAACTCCAACAAGAAAAACGAAAACAGCAAAATCCAAAACAACAAAGGTTTGACAGCAAATTGACATTTGGCAGTGAAACAATTTTTTTTTGCTTGCTAAAGGGAAAGGCGTTTTTTTTTCGGCGGGAACCTTCGTGGAGACAGGCGGGATTTTCGTTTGGAGAAAATTTTACAATTAATTTAAATCCAGTAAAAGTGTTCAGGATAGTAATTTTTACGTGTATATTTATTATTTAGTTTATTTATTACATAGTTTTATAAATAACTTGGAGTCTGGGTGAGTTTTAGTTTTTAATTTATTTTTCACAATGTCTCGCCCACCGGATCCCGGTGGCGGGAAAGAACTCGAGCCCGACCCTTTTGTAGTAGCATCATATGTTACGATATCTGCCAGCGAGTCAGGGATGGAAACAGATGCTTCTTCAGTATCTGGTTATCTGAAAGACAAAAATCTATCTGAAAAACCTGCATCCAGATAACGTATCCGCGCTAGACACATCTGTAAAACTTGTGATAAAAAGAAAAGGAAATCTACCGGTACTAATTCAGATCTAGCTAGTTGCTGTAATTGCACAATAATTGAAAGACCTAAGGAAAATATTGAATTATCGTCAGTGACTACTCACTCTGCGCCTGGTCCATCCACATCCACACAAATTAATACTAATACTGTTAGCCCTGATATTACTAGTCAATCCAACAATTCCATGACTATTGATGTCGCCGTCCGTCCGCCACCTATCGGTCGAACTCAGTATGAAGCCACTGACTGTGCTCCATACATCATCCATGTACAAAAGGAGATGCCTGACTCAAATGGTTACTCTCTACACCCTATAGCGTTCGGCAGGTTCCTGAAACAAAATAATTTTTTAAACATAATTCAAGGCAGTGTTAAACGCATTGGTAGAAATAGGATGACCTTGTCTTTCTCGAAGCATACAGATGCTAATAATTTTATTGTAGATCCCCAATTGCTAACAAATAAATTTAAGGCATTTATACCTTCCTTTAATGTCACTCGCATGGGGATTGTACGAGGTGTACCAAACGACTGGACTGCGGAGGAAGTCATTGACAACATTAACGTACCTATAGGTTGCGGCAAAATTTTAAAAATTAGGAGACTGAACTTCAAAGTTGTTGTTGACGGGACTCCTACATGGAAACCAACTCAATCGATAGTAGTCACGTTTGATGGACAAGTTTTACCGAAACGCATTTTCATGTGTTATAATGCTTTACCCGTCGAGACCTATATTTACCCAACAATACAATGTTTCACTTGCTGCCGCTTTGGGCATACGAAAACCCAATGCAGATCCAAACCCCGATGCTACCGTTGTGGCCAAGAGCACGATGGTTCTACATGTAATGTTCAAATAGAGAATGGTTCATGCTGCCTATGCTCTGGACACCACTTTGCTACAAGCAAAAATTGTCCAGAGTACTCGCGACAAACTTCCATTAAACAAACCATGGCCAAGTCATGTATCTCGTACTTTGAAGCCTGTAAGGTTCACCCCCCAGTGTCAAAGTCTTACGCAGACATTTTAAATATCAAAAGTGCCCCTAAACAGGACCAAGCCACTTTTTCAAAACCAATTTCATCAAACAATAGTCCTAGTCAAACATACAAAAAAACAATGTTTTTAAAACCCCATTCTCATAATGATTCGTACAAAACCACTGAATATGACCATGCTGCACATAGACAACTTATTAAAGAATATAACATGCCTCCACCTGTAAATGGCTCGGCAATAAATTCATCTATGAATAAAGACAATAGCTTTTCAACAATTTTATCTATAATATCCAGTATAATAAATTCATTCTCTCAATCAAACATTATAAAACCAGACCACGCTGCCTCAATGATTAATGCTTTGATTAACACAAATATCCTAAATAATGGATCACCACATCTACAAGATAATCCAGTGGAATTGTCGCAGTGTTCGCCGCAACAAAAGTGACTTTATCCACTTGTTAAACAACCACAAACCCTGCATAATTGCACTAAGTGAAACCTGGCTCAGACCAGGTTCCACATTTAAAGTCTCCGGATACTCCTGTATTCGAGACGATAGGTCTGATGGCTGTGCCGGTTCGGCCCTAATTGTACATAGCTCTATTCCTTTTACTCATTTTCCTCTTTCTTCCTTTACTGTACATTTTAATGTTACAGCTATTATTATTAATAATTTATGTATTGTATCTATTTATATACCTCATCCTTCGTCTACTCTTTATAATGAATTAAGCAATATGTTAAGTATTTTACCTAAACCTTTTATTGTGCTGGGAGACTTGAACGCCCAACACATGTCATGGGGCAGCTCCTTATCTTCGACTAGCTCATATCAGTATGGCAATCAATTATTAAACATAATAAATGACCATAACCTATTTATATTACATACTGGTACCCCCACTCGTCGTACAAAACCTACAGAGGGTGTAAGTGTACCTGATATATCTATCTGTACACCTGATTTAGCTTTAACAATAGACTGGTCACCTTTGATATCAACACATGGCAGCGATCACTTCCCCATTATTTTGACTTTCCCATTAAATGCAAATCATAAAGTTGTATCACTACATAACTATTCCTCAACCAGAAAATATAGAATTTCTAAAGAGTATAACAACAATTGGATTAAATATAAAGACCACATAGAAAGTAATATTGATTCACTTCCCACCTTATCTAATTCCATAGAAAGTCGTTCACAATCCTTTACCAATTTGATAGAAGAGTCAGCTGATTCAGCATTTCCACTTATAAAACGGTCACAAGATCTTCCTTCACCACCATGGTGGGACAGTGAATGTACCCGTGCTGCTAGAGCTAGGAAGAAAGCAGAAAAGAAATATAATAGGGACATGACTGACGAAAATTTTGATAACTATACAAAGATTGCGGCAGAAACTAAGGAATTATTTAAAGAAAAACGTATAACCGGTTTTAAAAGTTTTTGTTCCACTATTTCTCCTACAACACCTCCCTCTGTATTATGGACCAATATCAAACGGTTCAGAGGAGGTATGTCCGAGACTAACTTCAGTACCCTACCACCAGCCATGACTTCTGAATTTCTTGACCATATTGCGCCACCGTATGTACCTGAAGAGCAGCAGGTAATCCGTTTAGAATATCTTCAGTCTTTGCCCGATAGCACTTGTAACCTTGGATCACCATTTTCCCTGGTAGAGTTGCAAGGGGTTCTCTCATCCCTTAAAGACTCTGCTCCAGGTAAAGATGGTATACTCTACAGTTTCATTTGCAATCTAGGAGATAAAAGTTTAGGTTATTATTTACAAATAATCAATTCTGTCATGTTGACAGGAGTCGTTCCGTCAGATTGGAAAACACAGATAGTGTTGCCAATTTTGAAACCACACAAATCACCGTCAGACGTTTCGTCCTATCGCCCGATTGCCATGTCATCTGTTTTTGTTAAAGTAGCCGAACACTTGGTTAAGAATAGACTTGACCATTTTATTGAAAGTAATAAATTGATAACTAACTCTCAATGTGGGTTCCGAAAGGGTAAAAGCACGCTCGACAACATTAGTGTTTTAACTTCAGATATAAGGTTGGCCTTTTTACGTAAAGAAGTTGTTATTGCAGCCTTTTTGGATATTAAAGGGGCATACGATAATGTCCTTTTACCTGTGTTAAAAGAAAAATTAAAAGCTTTAAATGTACCGACTATGTTCATTACATTTATTTTAAATATTTTAACGGGTAGACTATTAAAATTAAACTGTTCCTACCGTACTCTTTGGAAAGGTCTCCCACAAGGGTCAGTACTTAGTCCATTGTTATACAACATTTATACCAGCGATTTAGAAAAAAGTATCCCAGAACCCTCAAATATCTTACAATATGCTGATGATTTAGTAATTTACAATACCCACCAGTCCATTCCCATTGCATCCAATAATCTAACCCAGGCTCTTTCAAACTTTAAAAAGTGGATGGATCTTAATGGCTTAGAACTGTCAATAAATAAAAGCGTAGTTATTCTTTTTACGACACGAAGATGCCCCCCTCCTGTGAGTGTTTTTTACAACAATATGGCCCTACCTACGGAAACACATACTAAGTTTTTAGGTGTTGAGCTTGACTCAAACCTTAAAGGTGTTTCTCATGTTGAACATGTAAAAAATAAGTGTGAGAAAACTTTAAATATTTTACGATGTCTTTCGGGTGTTTGGTGGGGAGCACATCCGGATTCCATGAAGTTGGTTTACAATGCCTTAGTTCGAAGTGTTCTGGAATACGGGACATTCTTGCTGGAGCCTTGTAACCTGACGTCAATTAGGAGACTGGATGTCATCCAATCAAAAGCCTTAGGAATCGTGTCAGGAGCAATGATGTCTAGTCCTATAAATGCGCTACAGGTTGAATGTAATGAACCTCCTTTGCCATTAAGATGCCAATATTTAGCTGATAGATTTTTCTATCGCATTTTGCAGTTCTCGAATCACCCCTTATTACCGAGACTTCATCAATTAAATAATTTACTTCCTCGAGATGCCATCAAAGTTCCATGCTTAGTTATTAGTTTACGTCGATTTTTATTAATTAATGCTCCCACATATCGATCACCCAATCTTCCAATTTATAATTGTAAATATGAAGCATTAATTTCCTCTATAGATATTTATGATGATACAGGCATTGTTAAAGATAGTGTTACTGCAAAGGAAGAATTTAAAATATTAATTAATGAAATGTGGCCGAACTCTCACCTTATTTTCTGTGACGCCTCCAAGTTTTCCAACAGTAGTTGTGTTGGTGTAGGTGTATACCACAAACAACACAAAGTTATACAACAGATAAAGCTTCCACCTGAGACCTCGGTTTATACGGGCGAATGTTTTGGCATTTTAAAGTCAATAGAACTAATTCTTCTTATGAAATTGAAGAATACTGTTATTGTTACAGATTCCAAGAGTGCTCTATTAACTTTGAAAAGATTTGCGTTTAAGTCCCAAACTTATTTTCCACTAATATGTGACATTAGAAGTAAGTTGTACGAATGCCTTAATAAAGGTCTATCTGTGACGCTTGTATGGGTACTAGGTCACTCTGGAATCGATGGTAACATAAGAGCCGATGAACTTGCAAAGGACCCAGTACGATGTGGAGATCTCCTGCCATACACCAACTATACTCACGATCTGTCCTCTTTACCGACACGTTATCTCAAAAATGCTTGGGATGAGATGTGGGAGAAGAGTGCACAGCAAAAAGGCAAATATTATTTTAACATACAACCACAAATACTTAAAAAACCATGGTTCCACTGTATCAGGCTCGGCAAGACGGCGACATCAATTTTAATCAGGTTACGGTTAGGCCATGTCTGTTGTCCGGCACACTTAGCCAGGCTTGGCATAATTAGTAGTCCGTGCTGTGAATGTGGATACGAGGTAGGCGACGTTAACCATATTTTCTTTAACTGTCCATTAAATAATACAGCTGAGTTTTACAACGATTTGACATATCTTAAAGTTCCTTTTCCAACGTGTATATCAACCCTGCTTTCATCCCTAGATCCTGACATATATAAAATATTATCCACATATATATGTAATAATGATATTAAGTTGTAAATATTTTTTGTAGGTATCTATCCTATATTATTTATGTTTTGTAAATATTCTCTCAATTCCTCTCTTTTTCATAGCCTACTATCCTGAACCTTTCCAAATTCCGATAAACCTTTTTTTTTTTTTTTTTTAGTTCGTATTTTTTTTTTTAAATATTAGTTTCCTTAAGAAATAATCTTGTACAAGTTGTACATACATAAAATAAAACGTCAAGTCACAAAATAAAAATGAAAAACCGAGAAATTATATGAAGAACTTGACCCTGGCTGTTCCAAATTGGCCATATCGGTCTCAGACCGAAAGAAAAAAAAAAAAAAAAAAGGGAAAGGCAAACTTTTGTTAAATTTAATACTTTCTAATTATATGCTTTTCATTCATTACCACTATTTTACCACCGCTCGGCTGTCCAAACACCACATCCAAGAGTTTGCGGAGAGGTTTCAAGTACCTACCACCCAAAGGTCGTCTGTTATATGAAAGCAGAAGTTTGGTTACTCTTGGTGTTGCCTTTGAAGGAAACTATGCCTACTTTCATGTGCAATGCAAAGCACAAATGAAGAAACTACTTTACATAGTTTTATTGAAAATAGATTGAAATGGCACTATAGAAGTCAGTTATTGTGAATGTGCCGCTGGAAGTGGTTTGTAGGCACATTGTAAGCACATCTGTTTGTGTAAAGTTTGGTGTAAATTTGTTGCCCGGTCCGGCCTAGCTGACGGACACGATCTAAGCATAGTTAATAATAAATATTAGTCTAACTTTGCTATCTAGAGTCTGTGTACACAGGAACGTTTTGATACCTTTTTTAATTTTAGATTTTGATAAGACAGTAGTTTCACAGTAACTTTTTAACACATTAGAATGACAAATCACAAAAACATCTCAGTCAATCCTGAAGAAGAGACATGTAAAGGTCTCAAAACGTTGAGCGTTGAAACAATGCCTTAAGTAATAAAATAAACACCATGTGATTATAACCGAAAAATGTCTTTAATTTATAAGTAAAATTTCCTTCATTTCATAATATTTTCTCTAAAGTTGCAGCATTTATTATTTTCGGTTTGTATTCTGCTAGGTCCAGGTGCTGTATCTAAGCACTGTCTCCTTCTGCTTCTTTCTAGACGTCTGTTTAACCGTTATTGGTCTTCTGGCTTTATTTCGGTAATTACTTTGGTAAAAGAAAATATAGAAGGAACTGCTGTTTTCCTCAATACTTTTTATTTATTTTCATCACCTGAATGAATGAGAAAATGTGGATAAGGTAAGATAAGGACCCTAATTTACACAAAGCTTGGCATGAGAGAAACGTCTGTGATGATCACTGATCGATGATCATTGATGATAGGTGGAAAATACTGTAAAAACTAAGGAATGGTCTATTCCTAAGAGAATATACATTCTCATACAGACTATCGTTACAATAGTAAACTATTATAACCTTCGATCAATAGGTAGGTACCTACACTAGTAGTTTTAAGAAAGGAAACGTTTTACCTGTGTAGGAATTTCTCTCAAAAAAATCATTAGGTTTAAAATGGGGAGCACATAACCTTATATAGTTACTAGGTCGATTTTTCTCCTCATAGCTTTTATCCACTGTTTTTTTCTTTTGGCATCTTTGGGGAATAAATGATTTGCTATGTTTTTGCAATCCACAGCTGTACAAAGCGTCATTTTGTAAAATTATCTCAAAATAACCATGTTTGTTTACGAAAAAACTATGAAGGTGTCAAATAAAGGCAGACGTGCTACAGTAGCGCCATCTGAAGTGAGCAAATGGCAGTTTTAAACCTCATTATTTCACTTTAACCCATTTGTGTCTTCGTATTTGTAGAAATAAGCAAAGCACTACGAACTAGAACGGTTTGGTCTATTTCAACACAAAAAAATCAAACATCTGTGTAAAAAAATCCGAAATAAAGTAAATACGATAGATCAATGCAATGGGATTCGAGTATTTCCTGTCAAATGTCGCACGCATCCCTACAAAATGTCAAATGTCAAATTTGAAAAATGTTCGTTGAGTAGGTAGAGTCGATGTGGTGTGGTGTTTTTGTGTTTTTATTAATTTTCTGAATAAAATCACAATTGAAGCACAATTTACAATCATGGATAAAGTTTCTTGAACCCCTTTTATTTTGGATAATTGTCTACAATGGGTTCGTTTCAGAAATGTAGATTGTGTCTAAAACTTGGTGATTTCTGTTCAATATTTGAACAAGATGACTCTATTAAATTATCTGAAATGGTCATGGATTTTGCCAATATACAGGTGGGTGAGAATTTGAACTACCCAAGCATCGCATAGGTTTAAATATTCAAAGAAAACCTTGAAAGAGGATCAAGCTTGTTTGTATTGTTGTGTAGCTGTATGTACCTGCCCACGTTCCACTTTCTGTCCACACTTTACCGTTACGTGTTAATTTATTTTCAAGATCTTCGAAGGCGATGGTTTATCGGACCGCGTGTGCACGTCTTGCATTGAAAACTTAAGCACTGCATATCTCTTCAAACAGCAATGTGAAAGAATTGATATTATGCTTAGAAAAGCTCCAGGTGAGTCCACCTTAACTTCTTTACGGCCGAATACTGAAACACTATATACTTAAAATTTGACATCTACTTGAACAATTAAACTCAAAAGAATATAAGCTGTTCTATTATATAAGTAGCTCTCAAATTTTGAATATTGTTCCAGTATTCAACCATTATTGTTATTGCCAAGCTCCATCAATACTTTAGTGCAGAATCATATAACTGTTTCAATGCGCAAGTAAATATGTTTAAGCATAATATGTAATTAAAATGAAATCCCCAGTTTTAATCCTTACAAGTAAGTGGTTATTCAAACCTAAAAAATTAAAATATCCACCAGAAACAAACATCAACAAACCAGCTGAAACAGGCTATGATGACTTCTTCTACAAAGAATTTCACATGCACAATGAGTTAGATGAGGGCTGCGTCGAAGGTGAAAACAATCAAAACAATGCTAACAACAAGGTAGAACCTCCCAACATCACCCATGGCTCACATGAAATAAGCGACGAAACGGATAGTGACATGGACTCTGTAAAATGTGCATGTTGTGATCAGTCATACAGCACTTTGGGCACCCACACATGCCGTGTTCAATGTACTATTGAACATAATCAACTGCACAGGTCCAGCAGCAACGAAACTCTTGTTGCGTCAGACCTTTCACCCATCAAACCTCCTAGACAGCCAGTTCCACCAGTTCCTGAACCATATCCAACAGCTGTGAGTGTTACTTGTGTGCTTTGTGATGAAAAATCTGATCAATACAATGATTATGTGATTCATCTTAATAAATGCACAACAAATGTAAAACTACATTATTTTGTATGTCCTGTTTGCCACGAGATGCATTCCAGTAAATTAGCATTCCTAAATCATTTGAAATTATTGCACTTCAAAGCCGAGACTCCAGAGCCTCCTGGTGTTGATTGCGTAGACTTTGCTCCTACTTTAGAGAAAACAAGGAAACCTACAACTGTTCGCCGACAAATAGGTTGGTCCATTGAGGATATTTACCAAGAGATTGATTGTAAGAAAGTAGAAGAGAAATATTCACCACCATCAAGTGTTTTCTTTGAGAAAGAAACACCAACATCAAGTCCTTTAAAAAAATTCTTTTCTAAATTGGGGAATGAGTGAGTTGAATTCCTGTAATTGGCATGAGAAGGGACTTCTAAGCTTGGGCGCACTGGATCTTATTATTAACAATAACGTAAGCTTGTTTACTTCAAGGGAAATGCTTTCTGATGCTTTAACTTTCAATCTATCTCAACTTTATTTTCTGATAATTCTCCATCCATTTGTACATAGATCGATATTTTAATTACCACAACTAGAAATGATCCTATTAAACTGGTTTATTCCACTTTGATCACCTGGGTGATATCACTTGGGTGATAGAAGTGGAAATTTTAGTGTCTTCAAATCACCTTGGAATCATATCACCCAGGTGATTTCAGTCGACAAAAGTAGTGTCCTATCGTAGTGTCCTACCTTGGAATTAAATCACCCACCCAGGTTTCACGAAAATAAAATTCAAGACCTCGCGTTCACCAAGGCGTCTCAAACAGAACTCCATTTTCTTATTCATTCGACTTTTATTCACTCACGTTTTAGTCAAAAAAAATGTCATCTTCAAACGCTTTAAACGAAATAATTGAAAAAAAAAAACAACAATTTTCGATAAATTCGACGGGGATTTTCTGTTTAGGTCTTGTTTGCATCATAAGTCTCATAAAGTGTAGTAAGTAAAAATAAAGACTTTTGTTAGCACAGCATGATAATATATAGGTATACACTGTTCTTCATTTCTTGTGGGTCTAATGAAGTAAATATTAAGTTGTCTGTTATTTTGTAAGTTTTTATTAGCATGGTTTAGTGGGTGATAAAAGTCCACTACACGAAAAAATTAAGTCGCCTTTGTTCACCTGGGTTATTTAATTCCAAGGTGATCATAGGACACTACTTTGGTCGACTGAAATCACCTGAAATCACCTGATATAATTCCAAGGTGATTTGAGGACACTAAAATTTCCACTTCTATCACCCAGGTGATCAAAGTGGAATAAACCATTAAACTTCACAGGAGTATGAATTTTATGAGTTTACATCAACAAGTGATAAATCACTAACATCCATATTTATAGACGAATCTGAGTGATTACTTTGGCTAAGCAATGCCCTGTCTCGCTCTTATTACTGATTTTAACCGTCAATAAAAATGGGACAGACATATTCCTTAGACAAGTAATTACTTAGAATTGACGAGTGTTAGTACAGGTGGCCCATATGTATATAACCTAGTGCTTCGGAATCTTGTTTCAGTCACCGACCGGAGACCCCATATATAAATTGGCAATTAGAAATGTTTCTGAGTTTGGTCATATATCTTCCATTATTCATTATTATTGATACTAACTGTTTAACACAAATACATTTTAATAAATGCTTATGACAAATTTCTGTGTTAAATGAAGTATAAATATTGACTTAATATTCATTTGTAGGAGTTCCCGACAAAGCACTCCAAAGAAAGTGAGTTTCCGCAAGTTGCTTGAGAGTGGTAAAGCTAAAACAGCAGTATATTTGCCATTTCAAAAAGCTCTACAAAGCTATAAACAGAAAAAGAAGGGCAATGGGTATAGTCCCATGAGTAACAAGATGCAAATTACTACAAAAGTGAGAGCTAGTTTGCCACCAGAAATAATATCAGGTACTAAAGTTATAAATTTGTATTAATTATAGCGATATTAGGCATATGAAAGGCTTGTACATATAACATACATAATTATATTTAAAGGACACTTCTATTTAATCTACCTTCCATCTGATCTGCGGCTCAAATTGAGACGTTTTCTATTCTGTAAATGAATCAGTAGAAAAGTTTCAAAAACATGATAAATAAAATTATTTCAATTATGATTTCAGACAGTGATTATAATTCACCGAGCGGGACTTCTGAAGAATCCTGGAGATTGAAACAGAACTTGATTTGTGCATGTGATAAAAAAGTTTTCATGCTTTCAGAGTCAATCAATGTAAGTATTATAACATTATTGGTAATGAATGCTTAGTAATGTTTGGAAGTCACCACTTTTAGGGCTCTGTAGCACCAAGTATCTAATTCTACAGAGCAACAGTTAGCCGAGAGGCTAAGCGGTAAAAAGTCTGCGTGTTTCAGCGCATGTAGTGGTGTACCTACCGCCGCGCGCTTTGATGAAGCTGTTTCTCTGTAGGTCCTCTGTGTCTGTAGTCAACACACCCCTATCCCTCCGTCATCACATCACCTAGAGAAGCTTAGCATTATGAAGTTGTAAGTACCTACCTACTTAAAAATGGCTTCCCTATTGTATAGGGTGTCCTACTTAAGCTTTTCTCTTGCCAAAATTTTAATTTTATTATTGTTTTAGGACCGCGATCGAGTAGTCTCCATGATAAACGAACTAGGTGGGGTAGTAGCAGAGAATACTAAAATGGAAATGATGGCAACCCACTTCATATCAGTGTTGCCAAATGATACTTTTACGGGAATGATGATTTGTGCTCTCGCTACTGGCAAATGGCTGATTACTGTCAACTTTATTTACGATAGCTTTAGGTGCAAGAAGTTTTTACAGGTATGTAATATAAGTACTAAAGATGGGCGGACTATGACTTTTGCCGACTAGCAGACTAGCCGACTAGTCAGTCTTAAATTTAATAAATGTTGGTTACCTATATTGCATAATTTTTAGTTGACGACTAGTCGGCACAATTTGCCGACTAGTTGGCCCATCACTAATAAGGACATAACTTTTGTAACTTGATTTTTTTCTGTAATTAATTGAAAGGCGTTAGAAATAATTAGTCTAAAATGTAGCAGTGGCTGCTCCGGCTAACAACCTCGAGACGTAGCTAGTTCTCTCATCATTTCTAATCATATGTAATTTGCAGGAATATCTTTACGAATGGTTGAAACACCCTAAAATCCTGGAAATAGACAGTACAAGTGTGGAAGTGGCGAAAGCAGCTGTGTACTGGCACTTGGAGCTTCAAGCTCTCAGTGCAAAGTTTCCATTTGAAGGCAAACAAATAGTGCTTATCATGAAAAAGAAGTACCGGCAATATTATCAAATGATATTTAAGACTTTGAAAGCTAAACCTGTTACTTATGATCCGAGGTAAGTTATAAATAATACTAATAAATTAGTTCTGTGAACATGACACAGAGCCATCTAGCCCCGTGGTAAGCTACTTAGCTTGTGTTACGGTGACTAGACAACAGAATGTTCTTTTGTAAATACATACATATTCTAGCTAGATAGAGAGACACCCAGACCAGAAACAAATGTTAACTTTTTATAAATACTCACTCCCAGTGGGAATCGAACCCGCAACCTTCTGCATTGCAGTCGTGCATTCGCCCTACGCGCCACAGACGTCGTCGAATCATCAATCTTAAATCTGACCTAACTCAAATCTGTAGGCCTATTATGTACGAAGTAATTATAACCGAACCCAGTGGAGTTTCTATGATACGTCATACGAAAGTAGGTGTTTGACGTTTCGGAGTTGCTAAATAAAGCGTAAACCACTCACTTCGGTGATTATCACTGCGTACATAATCGGCCTACTGACTATGCTTACGCTTAACTAACCAAATTGGAATAACACAGGCTACTTTTTATCCCAATATCTTATATATATAAAAGAAAGTCGTGTTAGTTACTCCACTTATAACTCAAGAACGGCTGAACCGATTTAGCTGAAAATTGGCAGGGAGGTAGTTTAGAGCCAGGAGAAGGACATAGGATACTTTTTATCCCGTTCGATTAAAAAAAAATGCTTATTTATTGCCTTTAAGGCGGAACAAAGTTCGCCGGGTCAGCTAGTTATAAATAAAATAAATAAATAAATTCTGTGAACAACACACAGCGCCATCTAGCCCCGTGGTAAGCAACTAAGCTTGTGATACGGTGACTAGATAACGGATATACTACATATATTTATTTTTCTTTTGTAAATACATACATATTATACATAGAGGGACACCCAGACCAGACACAAATATTTATTTTGCCGCCGGACCGAGACTTACGCGGGTGAAACCGCGAGACGCTAAAAATAAAAAAACACATAAAAATGCAGAATTCTCCCGTTATTATTAGAACTCTGGGGCTAGATCGCGTTGTGATAATCATTGTTATTAATTATCTCGACGTTTCGGCAAACGGGTCACACCGGTCGTGGTCGCGAGAAGACAACAATGATTATCTACATCGCGATCTAGACCCGTAGTTCTACTAATAAGGTAGAAACAACTTAGCCCAAACGCGCTACACGTACCATCACTCGCCGATCTGACCTGAAGACGTTGCGCGTGATAGTATGTTTCTAACTCAAAGGATTTCATACAAATTCACGAGTCCAGATATCGTCACGCGTTGCGCGTATAGGATAAGTATGTTTCTACCTATAATCATGGACGGAAATTGTGTAAGTTTTAAAAGTAAAATATTCTGGTTTCAGAACTCCAGGCAGCTGCTGCACAGCCGACTACTGCTTCGTCGACATGAAAGTGATCGAGCGCGTGAAACTGCGGTTCTTTGCACGACACAACGTACCCGTCTTTCCTTACCAGTACATACTTGTGTATCTACTAAAACGAGGCAGAGTTGACGACGAACAGAAATACTTGCTGCAAGACTGTAAGATGTTCCCCACTGAGAATAATTATTTGCTCAATAATACTTGTTAATTGGATGAAAAGGAGAATAGAGATATATTTAAGAAACAATCTTTTTCAAAAGTTGCAACTGCGACTGAAGTCGTATTTTTAACTGTATGCTGCAACACATTTAGGACTTCGCTTATCTAATTTTCGCTCTCGCCTCGCCCCATGTGGCCACAAACTACTGCTTTATTCGTTTATAGAAGCAGGGCGCTAGCGTATATCGTGCGTGACGCGTGAGACGTCAATTAGACATGGAGATGCATTTTTTCCCTTAAATTTCTAGAATTACAGACAGTAGGCAGCTAACACTATTGTACACCATTACTGGTTATGAATATTGTGTTGTGGAGACATTGGATTAAAAAAAAAAGATAGGTACACTAGAAAATGTATTCTATATATGTTTAGCTATGTTTAGTCTAATTGTGCCTCAAATTAAGGCATGTTGTTTTTTTTTATCGTACTGTGAGATTTTAAAGTCACTAATTTTCGAAATTGTTTTACTTTATTTGACATGGTTAATTTTTATTTTAGTGTTCTGAGCAAAACTCAAGGCGTATTTTTTATAATGTAATTTTTATCATGGGCTTCCTAATCTTTAAAGACTTAATCAATAAGACTTATCGCATATATTAGAGGTAAATATAGCAAACCTAATTTTCAAAAAGAATATTTTTGGAATTGGTTATTATTTTTTATGTAGTCAAATAATGTAGAGATCTAATAGGTACGTAAACTAACCTAGGAGACAATACTAGACTCTATTTTTATAAATTACTCAGATGCCATATAAATGTTTAGATGAATTGTTTAAAAAATATATAAGACTTATTGTTGAAATTAAAATCATTTATGAATGTATAAGTTTATGAATTACTAATGTTTAGATTAGGGACAATTTTATAGTAAATCAATTCTATAATCATTTAAATAAATTACATTTGTCTATGTAATATAATTATTACTAAAATTAGTAATGCCATTTTAATCAATAAAATATATTTTTAAATTGATTTGTTTTAATGAGTTTAATTGCGATTAGTAGCCAGTTGCCCTAATATAGGTGTAGTGTAAAATCCACATTTGCGTCTGCGCTGCGGTTCCATACCAAAGGTAGTTAATTAGCACTGCAACCGCAAACGGCATAATACTCCGCTGGGATCGCAGTCTGGGAGTACCTACTAGTTAGTGCACGGACTAAAAAAACGGGGCAAGTGCGACTCTCGCGCATAAAGGGTTCCGTACCACTATCACAATTGGATACGGAACCCTAAAATGGTTTACAACAACCAATTTTTAAATTTTATAGGAAAATATGAAATATTTATCTTCGATTCTTACTCCCATCAAACGACCGAATCACTCAAAAAAAAAAAACCTTGGCACAAAGAAAATCTGAAACATAAAAGAAACTCTTTGTAAACTCTTTCTAAGTGAGGCAGACTGGTATATTTGACAGATAGGGCAGCCATTTTGAATTCCATGACCAACTCGATTTGTCCTGACCAAGTCCTGTCCTGACTCCTTGTTATTTTTGAAACACGTTTGTTGTATGGGAGCCCCTTTTAAATAATTGTTTTATTTTGTTTTTAGTATTTGTTGTTGTAGCGGCAACCGAAATACATCTTCTGTGAAAATTTCAACCTTCTAGCTATTACGGTTCATGAGATACAGCCTGGTGACAGACGGACAGACGGACGGACGGACAGACAGACAGCGAAGTCTCAGTAATAGGGTCCCGTTTTTACCTTTAGGTACGGAACCCTAAAAAGAATAGGTTTTAATAAATATTTTATTTATTTTCGAACATAGAGAGGTTCTGTAGCCGACATCGGCGCTGGTGCTTTTGAACGATTGCAAAGCCGTTCTGGCCGTGTGTGTAGTCTAATGGTTCCGAACTTTATCTGTTGACAATATAACACTACATGATATACCTATTACCTACAATCGATGTCTTCTCTGGCCCATGCGCAGGTTTAGTCCTCTATTATAAGTAAGTACCCAAATCACAAGCCTATCTAGATGGCCACTACGTGCAATATTTATTTATCTATCTCTATCTATCTATAGGTATGAAGTATACTGAGATAATTTTGAAAGGGGGTAGAGTACCCACCCAAACTAAGTCGATATTCTGCTGGCAACTTGATCCTACTCGCGTAAATTCCTACGTACAGTCAGGCTACAGGTTTGTAAATTATTGAAGGGTAATATAATAAGTAAATAAAAGAAGTTTAATTTATCAAGAACACCTGCGTAAGTCCCGATCCCGTGGGAATATCGGGACCAAACGTAGCCTATGTTACTCAGGGTGAATGTAGCTTTCTAATGGTGAAAGAATTTTTGAAATCGGTCCAGTAGTTTCGGAGATTACCCCCAATATACCCACATACATACATGTTACCAACGTTACCTCTTTATAATATTAGTAGGTATTGATCTTAGATTAAATCAAAAAACTAAAGATACGGTAGGTACGTAGTCTCGGAAAATGAGACGATAAAACTGCGTCTAGCTGACGCACTAGCCTCAGTCGTATGTCGAACCGTTGCCGCGTGAGCACGTGCTGTCACACTGCGATATTTTTTTTGACATCCAAAAGAATGCCTTTTTGCTTATTTACAAATGTCTGAATCAAATGTTTTAAAATACAATAATTTTATGAAAATGCATGTAGGTGTTTCTAGCTCATTTTTCGAATACGCAATGTTAGAATATACCGTATCTACTATTTTGTTTTCATCTAAGGTAGGTATAGATATAGGTAATAGAAAACAAATAGTTCACCTTTGTGTAGATAAGCCAACAAGCGAGAGAAGCTATTATAGTTCCAACCATACCCCACATTTGATCACTACTAGGAAACTGATGCTCCTCAAACATTTTTGGTTCTGGTTCATCGCATTTGCAAAAGGAAAATATAAACATTGTAAATTGTAAACTATTATTTTTTTGGATTGTTTAAATTGAATATTTGGCTGGTGGCGAGGCGCACATAAAGACATACCCACGTTTCTTGCAATTCTGCCAATGTCCGGTGATAAAACATTTATAATTGTCAATGAAGACCGTTCCATATCATATTCGGTACTTTACACGAACTTATTTCACCCGATGTCGTTACTTGTCTCGAATATCCATAAATCTGAATTTGAATACATACTCGCATGTAGGGTGCAGTGGACCCTACATGCGAGTATGTATAATTCGGTATAGATACCTATCAATTGATTATATAGTACGATTATCTATCTCTATCTATCTATTATCTATGTCTCTTAGTAGTATCTATGTATTTACATTCAGTGTTGGGTACGTGTATTGTGTTCTCTATCATTTGGGCCTAGTAATGTATTATGATATTTTACCTGTAGTATGTCCTAACCACCGAACACTTATACTCCTAGCGGAGAAGAATGTCGACACCATACGAAATGGATGTATACAAAATTATATTGCTTTTTTTTATTACAGCGCCATCTCGTGGCCTAGCAAAGCATTTTGGCAACAAGCATTTTTGGCGGGAACCTTCGAAAGTTCAGTTCAATTAATAATCTCTAGAAATAGGTATTTCGATCTGGTTTAAAATCAAGATTTTTTCTAATGGAAATTCAGAAAGAAATTACATTTCAATAGAATAATTATTGTTCTATTGATATGTAATTTCTATTAGAAAAAATCTTGATTTTAAACCGGATCGAAATACCTATTTCTAGAAGGGAATGTAAAGAGTTAAAATAGATTTGTTTGCGAATTCATTTATTCCTAATAGTAAGATTACATTTTTAACTCAAATAACAGAAATTCAATATCATAACATTAATTTTAGATTTTAAGATCTGCTACCTATATAAATATTGACCTATTCAAATAAATATTGAAATAAATCATTTAAAAAACCGGTTCAGCGGTTTTGTGTGAGACTTACACAGACAGTTTCACCTTTAGGTATTAAATTAATAGGACTAGCAGTTCCTATCACAAATAAATCGTTATCTCCTGATGGTCCAGAACTTCAACTGCAGCGGACGACCCTGGTTGAGATGTCTTAACATTTAGTTGATCCTGTAAAATATTTCACATAAAATTATTGTTTCATAGGTGTAATATGACCAATTTGTTACTTTATCCTATTAATATAATAAATGCGAAAGTCCGTAATCCTGTGTGTGAATATGGTTATGTTTGTTACCTCGCCTATGTATACGAACCAATTGTGCTGATGTATTATTGTTAATTCTTCTCATCCGAGCGATGTTCCCGATTGCATCCCTCTCGGGACCCCGGGGTCCGCTAAACCCTTCATTGTTTTTTTTTTTATTTGGGGTCGGCGCGGTCGGTAAGTCATCATTGACCATACCTACCTTCTGCAATTAGATTTAGCAATGTTTTTACGGCCGGCCGCTTGCCTGACACCAACCCTTTTAGGGATCAAGCAGTTTATCCGTCACCGCGCGGGGAGAACTTAAGGTTTGCTTTTCTCCCTCCGATCCCTCAGTCGCCTTTTACGATACCCACGGGATGAGATGGGGTAACCCTATTCTATTCCGGGGCTACACGGCTAATTGTTAATAACCGATCATAAATACTTAGATGAAAACAAACAAGAGTAGATACGGCATATTATTCTAACATTGCGTATTTGAAAAATGAGTTAGAAACACCTATATGCACTTTCACATAATTATTGTATTTAAAAACATTTGTCTTTAAATATAGGTATTTTTACTATACATTTTATTTTATTATTTGAGTAAAATTATGTGTAAAATGTTTTTTTTGTGTTTCCCTGAATGATTCAGGCATTTGTAAAACGAGCAAGAAGGCATTCTGATGTATTTCAAAAAGATAATCGCAGTGAGACAGCACTTGCTCACGCGGCAACGGTTCGACATACAACTGAGGCTAGTGCGTCAGCTAGATGCAGTTTAATCGTCTCATTTGCCGTGACTAGGTACCGTATCTTTAGTTTTTGGAACGAAGTTCCTTATCGCGCGTTGCGAAAGGGGGCTAGACGGAAAAAATTAAGACCAAAAGTTGTAACGACACTTTTTGCTATAGTTATAAGGAATTTCGTTCCATCCAGGTGTCCCTTGACACCTCTCAAGTTTTTGTTTTAATCTAAGCATAAATATAGGTAGTTTGCTTACTTGATGGTCCTGCAGCGAACGGCCCTGGTTGTAGTGGCCCGGCCCTGGTCTACACATTTAGTAGATCCTGTAAAATATTTCATATAATAATTATTATTTCATAGGTGTTATGACCAGTTTTGTTAGTTTATCCTATTAATATGATAAATGTGAAAATCCGTAATCCTGTGTATGAATATGTTTATGTTTGTTACATCTCCACGTATACCTATGTAATACTACTGAACCAATTGTGATGAAACTTAGTATTATAGGTTGATAGCTAGGGATGACAAACTCACTACTTGAGGCAGATTTCCCAAGATTACCTATTATTATTATTATTGAGTAATAGTAACAACAAACATTAATTGCCTATACTTTTAATAACAACGGTTTTCAGTCTTGACAAAAAAACCTTTATGTATACTTATAAATTTAAAAAAAGTCTGAATTTCAAAAAGTCGTAAAACATAAGTGTTCAAGTACGAAGGGTGAATAAGTTTACCTACCTGGTATATCGAGAGAAGGAAATCATTTTTTTTTTTCAATGTAGTACAAACTTACCTTATGGTTTAGCAATGCGGTAGGTAGTTGTAAATTTCCCAAAGATGGACGGTCCCGGCTGGGAATTAACGTGAACCGTCGAATGAGATGAACTTGTGCCCATTATATTCATTAAATGCTGATCCTGGAAAGTAAAAATAACTTTTCTTACAAACTTAGGGATAAAAATTAAGGTATAGATACAACAATACGGCTACTTTACAACAACTTTGGTTGGAAATCCGGAGATGACAAAGGGGGATTGGGAAAGCAACATTTTGTCCACATTTCACAGCTGAAAAACGAAATACGTACCTATCTATGTTTAAATTTGCAATAATTTACAATACATGGGTAAGGGTATGTACGTTATATAGTTATTTTCTATTTCTAGGGTTCGTAGGAGGTGCAAAGATATCGTGATTCTGACTTTTTAGGTTAGTAGGTATAAACAGAACAGGTGAATAAGTTTACCTACCTGGTATATCGAGAGAAGGAAATCATTTTTTTTTTCAATGTAGTACAAACTTACCTTATGGTTTAGCAATGCGGTAGGTAGTTGTAAATTTCCCAAAGATGGACGGTCCCGGCTGCGAATTAACGTGAACCGTCGAATGAGATGAACTTGTGCCCATTATATTCATTAAATGCTGATCCTGGAAAATAAAAATAACTTTTCTTACAAACTTAGGGATAAAAATTAAGGTATAGATACAACAATACGGCTACTTTACAACAACTTTGGTTGGAAATCCGGAGATGACAAAGGGGGATTGGGAAAGCAACATTTTGTCCACATTTCACAGCTGAAAAACGAAATACGTACCTATCTATGTTTAAATTTGCAATAATTTACAATACATGGGTAAGGGTATGTACGTTATATAGTTATTTCTAGGGTTCGTAGGAGGTGCAAAGATATCGTGATTCTGACTTTTTAGGTTAGTAGGTATAAACAGAACAGGTGAATAAGTTTACCTACCTGGTATATCGAGAGAAGGAAATCATTTTTTTTTTCAATGTAGTACAAACTTACCTTATGGTTTAGCAATGCGGTAGGTAGTTGTAAATTTCCCAAAGATGGACGGTCCCGGCTGCGAATTAACGTGAACCGTCGAATGAGATGAACTTGTGCCCATTATATTCATTAAATGCTGATCCTGTAAAATAAAAATAACTTTTCTTACAAACTTAGGGATAAAAATTAAGGTATAGATACAACAATACGGCTACTTTACAACAACTTTGGTTGGAAATCCGGAGATGACAAAGGGGGATTGGGAAAGCAACATTTTGTCCACATTTCACAGCTGAAAAACGAAATACGTACCTATCTATGTTTAAATTTGCAATAATTTACAATACATGGGTAAGGGTATGTACGTTATATAGTTATTTTCTATTTCTAGGGTTCGTAGGAGGTGCAAAGATATCGTGATTCTGACTTTTTAGGTTAGTAGGTATAAACAGAACTTACCGCAAAGCATTTCTTCTTCCAGGTTTAGGAAACCGAGATAATTTAATGCCCGGCACTTTGCCAGGCATTAAATTATCTTTGCTTTTCACATTTTCTATAAACGTAAGCCATATTGAAATAAGTTCACAACACAAACAATATATTCACTTAAAAATAAACAACACAAAGAGTCAATTTTTCGCTTCCAAAATACACCAACACTAATGCGGAGCAACAAAGTTCACGCAACTCAACGTAATAACGGAGAAAACATAAGTTTTTCCAAGATAATTGAAGATAATTCTTCAACACAAACTATTCAACCAACATGCCATGATATAGTCCGGGCGGCGGCTGCAAAATATCAACCTCATCGAATAACTGAAAAATATCACTTTCCACGAAAAGAAGACCTAAAATAAATAAGAAAAAAATTGGTCTGCCGGGGTACTGCTTGGGGGGTCCTTCGCAGTGAATTAAAATATGGTCCACTTCGGATCATCATTTTATTTCATGTGGTTACTGAACGAAACATTATTCTTGGCTTTAGAATTAATTAATAGAGTCTAAAAAATCAAGACCGGTGTTGGAGGGTTCCGCAGACCAACCAATTTTACGAGTCCGGTCGGGAGGTCCATTTTACCTCATCGAGTTACCGGATGAAACTAAGTTTTTCTAGTGGCTAAAATTATGCTCTCTAAACATAAGTTGGTCTGCCATCTCGCTCGCGGTAGTTTTTGCAGTCCGACCACTTATGAACACGCAACTCTGAACATTTTGTTTTAAGTTCGGTTCAAACTGATAGGTAGGTAACTACTATAATAAAATAATTTATTTTATTATAGTGTGACCAGGGGCGTCTCTAGCTCATGTAGCGCCCGTGTGCAAATATCTCCTTGGCGCCCTTTAGTAAGAGTTAAGAGTGATTCCAATAAGGAATAATAAAGGTACAAACAACAGTACTAACTTGACGTAGGAACCCCTAATATTATTTTTTAATTAAGTTGAAAAAATATGTCGGGAACCAATAGGTACCTACATACACCAATATCTTTTGAATGAAATGTCCGAATTAAATAATTCAAAAGGTTCTAGAAAGGTATGTTCACGAGTTCCAGGTCGGCAATGGCACACGTACCTACGTAGGATTTTTTTCCCTTCCTCATAATATCCGTAGCCTCCATGAACACGTTCAAATTCCACCCCCATTTCACCCACATGACCGTGCAGATCACCACCCAAAACGATTCCCTGTGACAACGAGATAGCCCCAAGGACCTCGCCGAGTTTATCCCAAAACCACCTCTTATCAGCGTCGCTACAACCGACCTTCGAAAGTTCAGTTTTAACCATTAATATTTTTTCTTGATTTTTCAAGATTTTTTCTATTTCAAATGTAAAAAATCTTGATTTTAAATCAGATCGAAATACCTATTTCTAGGGAGGAATGTAAAGAGTTAAATTAAAATAGATTTGTTTGCGAATTCATTTATTCCTAGTAAGAAATAATATATACCTACCTATAACAGATAGCATTTCTGTTATTTTAGTAAAAAATGTACCTAATCTTACTAGATTCATTTAATTTTAAGAACTTACTATCTATATAAATATTGACCTATATAAATATTGCAATAAATAATTAAAAAAAAATAGTTTCACCTTTAGGTATTACAGTGATAGGACTAGCAGTTTTTATCATAAATAAATCTTTAAGCTAGATAACTAGCTAAACGATTTACACAGAGGTGTTACAGAATATTAAATGTTTTTATAGTAAAAATATTGAATATATTGTGAACAGCGTATTTAATTGAGGAAAAATATTTTTTATGAACATTTCATGGTATATAACCGAGATACTAAGTCATGCCTCATGTCAAAGGAGTCATATTGAACTCTGAGCGTAGTGAAGGGCTCTGGTTTAGTGATACGAGATATTCAAGCTACCTTAGACTAGAAGTATCATTCATTATCTCGTGATATCTCGCACCGTGAGAAGAGAACCCAGTTTTACATATACTTCTCACCTCACAACTTCGGAAAAAATCGTTTTGCACGCAGATTTCTGTGTGAATTTTGCACGCTAGTGTGCAAAGAGTTTTCAAAATTCGAATCTGTCTTTTCCATACATTTCTCTAAAGCAAGTCCTTAGAAAATGTGCGTGAAGAAAATACGTGAGAACCATCAGTCGCCTTCTACGACACCCTAGTATGAAGAGTTGGGGTTGGCCTATTCTCGTCCGGAACCAACCCGGACAAGACACGTACTCACAGAAGACCAGCCTCGGGGTTTGCCAGCGAGCGATGGAGCGCAGTATTTTGAGTGTCAAATTAATGGACAAAATCCGAAACACAGAACTGCGCTCTCGCACAAAGATCGTGGATGTCGGTCAACTACCAGGTTGCGAGATGGCAGACCAACTTATATTTAAAGAGCATAATTTTAGCCACTAGAAAAACTTAGTTTCATCCGGTAACTCGGTTACTGAGGTAAAATGGACCTCCCGACCGGACTCGTAAAATTGGTTGGTCTGCGGAACCCTCCAACACCGGTCTCGGACGACATGATTTTTTAGACTCTATTAATTAATTCTAAAGCCAAGAAGAAGGTTTCGTTCGCCACATGAGATAAAATGATGGTCCGAGGTGGACCATATTTTAATTCACTGCGAAGGACCCCCAAGCTGTACCCCGGCAGACCAATTTTTTTCTTATTTTGTTTAGGTCTTTTTTTCGTGGAAAGTGATATTTTTCAGTTATTCGATGAGGTTGATATTTTGCAGCCGCCGCCCGGACTATTAAGACTTTCCCGTGTTGCCATTAACATAAACTTCATATTTCATAGTAAATTTAAATTGGTCCAGATAGTCCGCTGTTTTTTCTTCTTTTCAAATATCAAATATTATATTTACTTGCAGCTATTGTATAACATAACGGTTAATTTCTTAAATTATACATATTTTATATAGTCAATTAACAAATCATTAAATTTATTACAAAATCAATAGGAAATAAACTCCAATGTTCGGAGACTTTGGATAACATGGCAATCTACATAAATTAGTCGGTGTGTTTATGGTTTTTCCACGCCATCTACACAATACACCAAAGGAACTACTGTGTACTGTGCCATCTACATCGATTTTAAGGTATTATATCGTTCTGCGATGCCAACTTAGTACCAAGCTATGGGTATAGATAGAGCTTCCATCAGTGTTGCCTAGGTTCAATACATTTGTTAACAGCGCCTGGTCCTAACAATGAAGATCGGCGTTTTTCCTTAGGGATTTTACCTGGGGGTTAGAGGTACCTTAATTTTATTTTATGTGCCATCGCAAATTACGAGACATGGATTATTCAATTGATTTATGCGAGCTAAAGCCATGGTGTTAGTATTTTCGTCCTATTCTTATTAAGTTAAAAGATATTGGGTGTTAAAGTTTCACATTTGGGAGTTTCACACAAAACACCACTAGATGTCGTTATTTGTCTTGAATGTCCATAAATCTGAATTGGTATACCAATATGCCAGTTAATCAAGTCATCTTTCAGTCAATAAATCTTATTAGTTAAAAATAATTATTTTCTTTATAAATTCTGGACCGATACGTGGAATTCTGTAGTCATTTAATGGTTTTACAAATTCAGATTCGAGACAAGTAACGACATCTGGTGGTGTTTTGTGTGAAACTCCCAACAATGTGAAACTTTAACACCCAATATCTTTTAACTTAATAAGAATAGGACGAAAATACTAACACCATGGCTCTAAGTTTACGTAAACAATCGAATAATCCATATTTCATAACTTGCGATTGAAACAATTTGTTACAACAAATTGTTTGAAGTGTCGAATATGATATCTGTGGAACAAAGCTGGTCCATTTTGAACGGTCTTCTTTATTAAGTTATATCGCTCTATAATGCAGGCTCACTCAATACTGGTCATGATGACCTGTTGGTGGCAATGGATCGGCATTCGCCTGACATACTCGCTATAAATGAGTCATTCTTGAGAGTAGGACAGGAGGCGTGCGCGCCCGCTCCTCCCGGCTATAGACTACACATCTGCCCAAGGCCTCAACATATACGAAGAGGGTGGGGGGGAGGGGTCGCGTTCTACGTTAGTCGTAGTATTAAGATTCGGATGATCCGACAGCATCCAATCGCCGCGAATGTTGAGCAGCTGTGGCTGTCAACCCGTTTAAATGGATTTAAAGTTGTGATAGGCACGGCTTATAGACCCCAATGGTTAAAGATAGATGATTTTTTGGATGCTTTAACAGAGTCAATAACTTTTTTCTCGAATTTTGATTATATAGTCCTAATGGGAGATTTCAATATTAATATGCTGAAAACCGATACAACCGATGTAAAGAAGCTAAAAAACTTTCTTCATCTTATTGATCTACAACAGTTAGTAGATGAGCCTACCCATTGTTCAACAGATGGGGAAACACTCATCGACTTGGTTTGCACTAATGCTCGTACACGTAACATCTCTGTTACAAAAATAAATTCAGGTCAATTTGGACATGCTATGGTTAGTGTGGAGTTAAACCTAAAGAAACCTAAGCCTCTACGAAAAACTTACACTTATCGGCCTATAAATAAAATTAATTTAAACGAGTTTAATGCTGATTTGTATACCATGGATTGGGAATCCGTTTCCACTATGCCAGGTGTGGATGCAATGGTCGATAGGTTTAACGAGTTGGTGTTAACTCTATTCAATAAGCATGCTCCTTTAATGACGGCTAAGACTAGTAACAATATGACACTGCCGTGGTTAACCGACACGTGTAGACATATGAGACGGCTTCGTGATGAAGCATATAAACGCTTTAAAAAAACCAAATTATCATCACATGAAAAATATTACAAAAACCTAAAAAAAATAACTGAGTTCAGTATTAAGAGTGACAAGAAAGCCTACTTTAACTATCACATTAATGAGAACGCATGCAATGGTAAGACCTTTTGGAAAAACATTAAAAATAAAATTCTAGTAGACCCTACCGCAGACCGTCATCTCCCTGATCATATATCTAATGCTAATGATATTAATGAGCATTTCTTGAATGTGTCAAATGTAGAAGTACCTTTATCAACGTTGTCGTTTTATGAGCTCCATCGTTTCAGTGGAAATCGTTTTAGTCTTGAATTAACGAGACTGACCTACTTATCTTTATAAAGTCAATCAAGTCCAATGCAATTGGGCAAGACGGTATTAGCAAGGACATGGTACTTTTAACGCTACCGAGATCTGCGGGGACGTTAACAGACATAATAAATGCTTCAATAAATACCGCCTCTGTCCCCAAACAGTGGAAGGAAGCTATTGTTACCCCTCTGTCGAAAATTGATAACCCAGTTACACATAGAGATCTAAGGCCTATAAGTATCCTCCCCTTTTTATCAAAATTATTAGAAAAGGCTATCTATGGGCAGTTGTATAGGTATCTTGAAATTAATAACATTCTCCCTGTCCTACAATCGGGTTTCCGTAAGGGCGTAGGTACCTCAACAGCTCTCTTGGAGGTGACGGATAATATTATAAGTGATATCGACAGAGGACATGGCACTGTCATGGTATTATTAGATTTTTCTCGCGCATTCGACAGTTTGAATGTTGCCTTGCTAATTTGTTACTGATAAATACAACAACCTACACTCCTGAACAAGTTAAATCAATTTTGAAAATAAAATATCCAGAAAACACAACCGGCCTTGAAGATGTTTCCCGCGCTTTTTAAAAAAAAAAAAAAAATTAGAAACCTAAATATTATTTTTAAAGACCTATCCCTAAATACCTCACATGTATAGGTAAGATAAAAAAAAATAATTGAGGATCAGTTCTAAGTTTGGGGAAACCCCTAAAAAGTAATTTTTTCTATTTTTGTGTGAAAATCTTAATGCGGTTCACCGAATACATCTACTTACCGAGTTTCAACAGTAAGTACCTACTTTATCTCATAAAGTTTCGGAAAAAAGTGGCTGTGACATACGGACGGACAGACAGACATGACGAATCTCTAAGGGTTCCGTTTTTTGCCATTTGGCTACGGATCCTTATAAACGTGATTTATAGAAATCGAACTTAATTTGAAATGCATGATATAATTACAAAATTACAATACAACAAAATACGTAATAGGTAAATGTAATGTGTAACAGGATTGACACATGACAATAATAAAACATGTCCATCATGTCTTGCGCTACCCTCATCTTATTAAACAAAATGCAGCTCGGTGCGTAGTAGTTGAGTCGTCCGTAGTTGAAAAATCCAATATTTCAAACAACCATAGTTTAATCAAACCTAAGGGAGTTAAACTGTAGTTCAGGCGACCAATATTCGAAATGACCGTAGTCGAGTCGACCGTAGATAAGTTAAAAATAGTGCAGATGAAAATAGTCACTAGGATACGTTACCAATATAGGTCTATGACAGGAAATGAGTGAAATATTATCCTGGCAAACCACAGATCTATCTATCTATCTTTGCAGCAGAGTATTTTAAGTCTGTGTGGCAAACGGATATTGGCACCAAACTATCAAAGAAGATCGGCGTTTTTCCTTAGGGATTTTACCTGGGGGTAAGAGGTACCATAATGAAGATCGGCGTTTTTCCTTAGGGATTTTACCTGGGGGTTAGAGGTACCTTAATTTTATTTTATGTGCCATCGCAAGAAGACCTTACATGACGAGACATGGATTATTCAATTGATTTATGCGAACTAAAGCCATGGTGTTATATTTTCGTCCTACTCTTGATAAGTTAAAATATATTGGATGTTGAAGTTTCATATTTGGGAGTCAAGTGTTAACACAAAACACCACAAGATGTCGTTACTTGTCTTGAATATTCATAAATCTGAATTGGTATACCAATACTAGGGCAGTTATTCAAGTCATCTTGCGGTCAATAAATCTTATTAGTTAAAATAATTATTTTCTTTATAAATTCTGGACCGATACGTGGAATTCTGTAGCCATTTATTGGTTTTACAAATTCAGATTTATGGATATTCGAGACAAGTAACGATATCTGGTGAAATAAGTTCGTGTAACAAATTGATTGAAGTGCCGAATATGATATCTGTGGAACATAGCTGGTCCAATTTGAACGGTCTTCTTAGACAAATATTAGTTACTAACAAAAATATTAATAATAAATTAAATTAGACAAATTAGATACCAGTAAATAGATACCTACTTACCAGTTTTTGGTCATGCAATAATGTAATCGTGGGGTGAGAAAAACAAGAACGAGTTTAATTTTGGTCGTAGGATAAAAGAAAGAGGGTAGGTACCTAGACAGATATCTACTAAGTAGTAAGTACCAACTTTTCAAACAAGAGTTACAAATAATTAATTTCACAACTTTGTGTGAGTGACCATAACAAAAAGTGCATACCTACTTATAACAAAACAGTGCGTGCAGAATTTAACTTTCATAAGTTGCACGTGTGCGATAAGCTTGTATGTAGGTACCTACTAATAAAATGTGTTTGCACCTAATGCAAGTGTACTCAGCCTCGGACCTTTTTCTTTTGGAGTGAACAAGGTACCTATATCTATACCTACAAAGGCTACAAACTTACCCATAAAATAATTTCAGACATTCATTCATTCAATACCAGTAGCTATAATAAACGACTCATTTCTACTTGTTTTCGTTTCTTGAATCGCAGTGTATCACATCACATTACAGTTTGCTTGAATTGCTCTAAGTACCTAACATAACTGCGGACTGTGGAGAGCGTTGAGAAACATCTGAAGTCAGCAAAATGGGTTGCATTTGGTCTTCTTCAGATGTAAGTTGATTTTTACGTTTTTTGTACCTTATTATTTGTGTAAATACCTTGGTATAGTACCCTAACGTAGGCCTAATTGTCTATAATCTTAGTTTCGAAGTAGACGATTTGCCAACTACTTATAAACGCAAATAATTGATACTTATCTAAGTACGACGACCTCTGTGGCGCGTCGCGCGAAAGCGCGACTGCCAATCAGAACGTTCATTTAGGGTTCATTTCCCGCCGGGTGCAAATATTTATGCTTAAAAAAAAATATTTGTATTATATAGTATTATATACAAACAAACTCTTACGCTTTATAATGGTAACTAGCAGCGCCCCGCGGTTTCACCCACGTAAGTCCCGATCCCGTGGGAATATCGGGATTAAAAGTAACCTATAGCCTTCCTCAATAAATGGACTATCCAACACTGAAAGAATTTTTCAAATCGGATCAGCGGTTCCTGAGATTAGCGCGTTCAAACAAACAAACAAACTCTTACGCTTTATAATAGTAATAACTAGCAGCGCCCCGCGGTTTCACCCACGTAAGTCCCGATCCCGTGGGAATATCGGGATTAAAAGTAACCTATGGCCTTCCTCAATAAATGGACTATCCAACACTGAAAGAAATTTTCAAATCGGACCAGCGCGAGCGGTTCCTGAGATTAGCGCGATCAAACAAACAAACAATCAATCAAACGAACTCTTCCGCTTTATAATAAACTAGCAGCTCCCCGCGGTTTCACCCGCGTAAGTCCCGATCCCGTGGGAATATCGGGATCAAAAGTAGCCTATAGCCTTCCTCAATTAAAGGAACATACAACCCCGAAAGAATTTTTCAAATCGGACCAGTGGTTCCTGAGATTAGCGCGTTCAAACAAACAAACAAAAAAACAAACAAACTCTTCCGCTTTATAATAGTAATAGATAATAGAAGATAGATAGATAGATGACTAATTCACTGATTTGGATATTCGTTATTTTCAGGCTGACCTGTGTCGTCATTGTCATCGAAGTGCAGCGTACAATCTAATAATTATACACCATCAGTGTCAAGATTGTATAAAACGAGCTACCAGACCAAAAGTAAGTTTTAAAGTACTAAATTATATATAAGTACTTAAGCATATTTGAGGAAAACTAGTTGGATGCTTTGAAACTTAACTTTAGTTCAGTATGTGCCGTTATCATTTCGTTTTATTTGTACCTGATAGATGAGCGTTTGACCACTTTCTCACCTGATGGTAAGGTATAGTCAGGTAAGATCGGATGAATTTTGGTCGTATTCATAAAGTTTTACGAAAACTCTAATTTCTCAAATTCGGTCACTATTAAATAAATAAAACTTCCATCGTTTGAAAACAATGAAACGTTGTTCACTTCTATATTTGAAATTATTCTCAAGGCTCACTAGTTTTTGCTCTGTGTGACTTCAAACTTATTAAAAATATAATTTTTGCATGATGAAAAAATCACCTTCACGGGGTTACATCGAACGTAATTGTCAAACCATCTTTATGGCTTGTAAAATGTAAGAAAAAAAATATATTGAATATTTTTTTCCGATCTTACACAATGAAAATTTCTAAAAAGACACGTACTGTTAAGCAGAGCGTTGTGCTCCCTGTGTCATCATCATCACGTCCGAGCGACTGCCGCATGCCGGTGCTACAGATCGGTGCGGGATGAATTGCTCTTGTGACCACTAAAAAATTTCACCTGTTTTAGGAGATATTTGAGTCATACGGTCTTTCCCCGCATCCGATCTTACCTGACTATGCTCTACTTAGTTTAAAAAAGTACTTTCCTTAGGTTCGAATTACTTAGGTACCAATTTATATCATTAATTGATTTAGGCTACTTTAGGTACCGGCTTACTGCATGGACTACTGTCCTGTCACAAGTAAGGTTATGTACCTACATGGCCGGCAAGAGTTCAAATCTTCCCCCGGTGTGATTTCAATTATTCTTGTAGCATGTCGATTATTGTCGATGATAATTTTATTAATAGAAGAAGTACCTATACTTAGGTATCACTTTGTTATTTTTCAGTCGAGTGGTAAGCCTCGCGCATGTTTCGGCGAATATAAATGCGTTTGCGGACATAGATGGCAGAGCAGGAAGTCTTGGGAAAACAAATATCAAGAGTGCATACGTTGTAGGAAGCCAGTTCTCGCTTTTAATCAGGTATTTTTTGTGTAAGTCTTTTCTCTTTCACTGGAGAACAAAGACACCCATCGATACGTAATTATAAGCAACGACCCCCTTCGCCTGTACTCTGTTTCAGCGATGTTAAATTGAAGTTAAACTCATTTATCGGTTTTAATCTCGAATAGCCTTATTTTATTAATAAACGTGGAGTTGGGCCGGAATAATTTTACTACTTCTTTCTGTTTCTTTCTGTCTACTTTGAAAGTTCTTGTCATGGAAAAAGACAAAGCATGTTTTCACTACTCCGACCTTACTCCACGTTTATTAATAAGGCTAGTATTGTTTATTAATTTTAGCATTGTTTCAATGCTCAACGTTTCGAGAACTTTACAGATCTCAGGTCGCAGTCAACCCTGAAGAGACCTGCATGTAAAGGTTTCGAAACGTTAAGCATTGAAACAATGCTAAAAGTAATAAACACCACGCGATTAAAACCGAAAAATGAGTTTAATTTCTATATCTACTCTGTTTCTGAAGTAGGTAAATCCAAAACATCACTAATAGTAAAGTTTAACGTTGAAATCAATCGCATAGCTTTTATTACATTTAGGGGAAAGTCTACCTTAAGCAAGCTCTTAAGGTAGACTTTCCTCTAATACATCGCAAAAACCGAAGAAAAATCAAAACGTTTTCAGAGAGAGCTCCGCCCGTCTGACATGATCCATGACAAGGAAAACCTTCAGGAACATCAGCGAGATTTGTGTCAGATGTGCAAAGATGTCGGGTACTATTGCGGCGATATCGGTAAACAAAAAACCACTGGCAAAGCTAGCCATGGCAAAACTAAACGCTAAGCACTTTATACTAAAGTCCCTGGGCAGTTAGTAAGGCGCATTTTGATTTTTTATTAAGATCTAAGAGATGTTAATTGTATTAAATTTTAGAATTTTGTTGATACACGTATCAACTACAACATCTGTTTAGCTATCACGGTTTAGGAGATACGAGCCTGGTGACAGACAAACAGATGGACAGTGTAGTTTAAGTAAAAGGGCCCCGTTTTACCCTTTGGGTATGAAACTCTAAAAAACAAAAAAAATATAAGAAAGGAATCTAATTGATTTATTTTATGAAAAATAGCATTAAAGGATATCAGACAACACCAATTATGTATAGTCAATTTTATTATGACTATATGGAACTGCGCACTTATAAACGACGACGCTACACACGTTTAGATTTGTCTATACGATTTATCGTTGCGATAAAACTGCACAGTTATATCTAACGGCCCTAGTGCCTGCCTACACATGTTCAGTTTTATCAGTTGCGATTTATTTTCGCTTGAAGTAAAGATCGTCAGTATAACTGTACAGTTCTCAGTTTTGCCTACACACGTACGATTTATCGTAAAGATTTGTCGCATGCGATATACTGTAAGATATATCTAAACGTGTGTAGGGCCCTTTACGCCGCCGCCCGCCGCGCCGGGCGGTGTAAACGAGAGATGCGCGAGTTTCCGCTAACGAGTGACGCCCCGCTGGCGTTACGCCCGCCGCCGCGCCGCCCAAGCTTCGCTGCCCGCAGAAATGGATCACGCAGCCTTATGTGCCAGAGCATTCTCATCGTCATACTTCTTGAATTTTGAAGCCAAGGTTAATTTTTTTTTGTCAATTACTAATTGTATCGATTGTCTTAAGACCATTGTTGACTGAAATGTTTTAGCTATGCGGGAACAGATTATTTGCAACGCAACATGCAATTCAACATTAGTACGATATGGACGAACTCCGCACATGTTGCGCGTTCAACATGTCTGTTTCGGTAGTCTTTAGCGCGCAGAACAGGGGCCTAGCCTACTAGCTTATAACAGACGAAAGACCGATCGATAATTCCCACTGTGTTTTAAAACAAATTAAAGTTTCATATTTTTCCGATCGTTCGTAAAAAGCTAGTTAGCCCCCTGGCTTTGGTGGTTGTACGCGGTGAGTAAAACTGTCGCGTATGGCTCTTCATATCACACTACGCGTCCGTCAAACAACTTATCTATCAGTGGGAATCAATGAGCGCGGTAAGCTAGAAACATACTTAGGCTAGAAACATACTTACTCGACGCGCACTTTATGCGCTATGCATTTGTATGAATACCTTTGAGTTTGACACGCTATATAGCGCTATAAAACGCTTAACTATGTTTCTAGCCCTAAGCGTTAGAAGCGTTAAATAGCGCTATAAAGCGTTATCAAACTCAAGAATTTCATACAAATGCATAGCGCATAAAGTGCGTGACGAATAAGTATGTTTCTAGCCTTACGAATGTACGCAACGTGCGCTCAGTGGGCGCGTAATGCGCACGCGAACACACTCAAACGTACGGGAAAGGTTGCACTGCATGTTACCTTTCATTTATGTTACAAATAATCTGTACCTACCTCTTAAGTAACTAAATAATAGGTTTTCGCGATGCTGTTATGAAATTAAACTCATTTTTCGGTTTTAATCGCGTTGCTTTTATTATATTAAGCATTTTTCAACACCCGGCGTTTCGAGGTCTTTCCAGACCTCCTATTCATGGGTAGACAAAAAAAAACTAAATGAAAGCACCGCGATTAAAACCGAAAAATGAGTTTAATTTTTTAATCCTATTTTTATTAATTCTTTTTCTCTTTTTCTGAACGAATTAATGGTAAATAAATAGCCTTTTAATAAACTTGGAGTAAGGTCTGTCAACTTTTGAAAGTTCTTGTCACGGAAAAAGACAAAACATGTTCTTACTACTCCGACCTTACTCCACGTTTATCAATAAGGCTAAATGAGTATAATTTGAATGAGAAATCATAAACGAATTTGTGTACATATCTAATTCTTTTATTTTTTGAGTAATTCCTTAAAAGTTACTTATTTTTCATCTTACCTGTATTTTAAAATCAGCACACAAATCACAAAAGAAGATCACATTTTTTTAAAGCTGCTTCATAAACAGCTACTTACAATAAAATTTAAACTCACGAACCGTTTGAAAATAATTTGTTAACCAACTTCCAAATAGGAGAACTGCATTCTTCTTGTATGTAATCGGATATGTTTACAGTGTAATCGTCCTTTCTCTCTGATAAGTATGCGAAGAGAGGTAGCACTATAGGGCCAAACTCTTCCAACATATCTGAACTTATCAACTCTGCGAGGGTCGCTAGACTAGAGATTCCTTCTTTCACTTGACTGTCAGTAAGAGGTTCCTTGAAGTATTTGTACTGGAATTAAATAAAATTAATATAAACAATACATGGAAAATAAATATTGCAGGAGAGTGCACTGCACATCTTGCCCCAAGTAAAGCAATTTTGCTTGATTTTAAATAACGGATATTTATATTTATAAAATGCTTTGTCTAAACCGCTGAATGTAGAGAGCTGAAAATTGGAGATTGTGTCCTATATGTGGATGTAGGCATCCAATAAGAAAGGGTTTTTCGGAAGTGCCACGGGATCGGGACTTACTACTAATGATACATATAAAAAACACTCAGAACCAGGAATAAGCATTTATGATGATTAAAAATACTTGTCCTTGGCGGGAATTGAAACCGCAATCTCTGCGGCAGTCGGCCATTCGCCCGAGAACAGAAAAGGTCAAAATATTTGCATTGAGTTGCTTTTTATATTATTTTGAGTTGAGTTTTTGTAGATGGCGTACTTGAGATGATTAAACTACATATATCATAACGCCCTTCAGGCTTGTCAAACAATAGCTAAAACAAAACATTTACTTACTCTGATAACCATGACAAAGTTCATATAGCAGTACAATAGGCATGACCGGGATTTGTCAGTACGATTATCCTGTTCAGCCAATATGATCAATGCTAATGGATCGATGATAGCTTTTAGCACCAAGGAGGTGGGCAGGTTACTTAAACTATCCCATAGCTCGTACCATTCGTCCAGTATGCAGGAACATAGCACCTGGAATAGGTAAATAAATAAATTTAGCCCCATGGTAAGGTACTAAGCTTGTGTTATGGTGATGGCGGTAAATATTTAATTAATTTCTATTATTTTACTTTACAAACTACTGAATTGATTTTTTAAACCAACACAATTGGAACTCATAATTTTATATTTTCACAGGTCTTATCCCCCCAGTCCCCTCGCGACCAAGACCATTGTAACATGGTTGAAAAGTCGAGGTAAGTTAAAAATCACGTGATTAAGACTCGGGAAAATATAAAATTACTAACTGAATTGATCACAGTGAAACTTGGTTTGTCAACACCTAGAAACCTGCATTACAAATGCCAGTTTTGGGAAGTTTAACTAGTATAAAAAAAGCAAATTTACCTGTGACAACCATGATGTTAACTCATCAGTGTTCATATTCTCTTCCACCTTAATGCCACTGACTACTTCTAGATAATTACTGCCAGGTGGATTCCATAGACCTCTAAAGTAGTACATATTCAACGGCTGCATATTCACTAGTCGACTCTTTAACCAACTACTTTCATTCTCTGAAATAAGAATTTGTTGATAAATTAAAACTTGTTGATACCTACGCCCTTTTGCCTTGGTTATTTGATAGGTGACCAGATGAGAAGGCTGATAGGTACATTTGGCGCCGAGTATATCTAATATATGTCGGAGTATGGACTGCTAAGTTAATCAAACTCCTTACTAGAAGATTCGGATCACCAGTATCATGTGATACTGACAGAGTCTACAGCAGCGACATGTTGTGGTTGTTGGTTGCTAAGCAATGGATATCATTCATCTGGTGACGGTCGTGATGGCTTGTAGAAACTGTCTCGCGTTCCGTATTCTTTCTATGTGAATAAATTGTTACCTACAGTATTATTTGAACGTTGATTATACCCAGTACCTCATCATAGTTGTTTTCATTGAGCCGACATCTACCCAAGTACGCCCACTAGAAGCCCAAGTATGCCCACTAGGAGATATAAGATAGCAAATACAGAAGTACAGCACCCTCCTGACGACATCAGCCACCTCTCTACGACATATATAAAATTTCCATGTCACAAAGTTAGTTACTGTACTCCTCCGAAACGGCTTTGCCGATTTTTACCAAATTTTATATGCGTATTCAGTAGGTCTGAGAATCGGCTACTATCTATCTATACTAATATTATAAAGAGGTAACGTTGGTAACATGTATGTATGTATATTGGGGGTAATCTCCGAAACTACTGGACCGATTTCAAAAATTCTTTCACCATTAGAAAGCTACATTCACCCTGAGTAACATAGGCAACTTTTGATCCCGATATCCCCACGGGATCTGGACATAATTTATAAGGCAAAACAACGTTTGCCGGGTCAGCTAGTAATCATGTAATTCTACAGAGAAACACTAACATATCAGATATCTATGTATTTAAAAGTTGACAAGCCACGGCAAAGGTGTACCAATAAGGTATTTCTTTTTAAGAAGAGATCCCATAGACCCAAACCCACACTAATTGTTATATTATTTTATTACTCCAGCAATACAAGCATGAGAAACATTTTTTTGATAGACAAAAATGTTTCATCTCTGTTCCTTGTTGTTTGAGAAAAAGAGATGGATCATTTTTGACAATCAAGAAAGTGTTTCTCATGCTTGTGTGCTACCGCAGATAACTTTATAACTTACCAGGTATTGTACCATCATACATATTGAAAAGTGATTTCTGCAAGCTTAAAACAGCCTCCATAGTTAGTGGAGTAGTTGAGGAGAATGTATTTATCTTCCATCGTAAAATATCAAGTATTTGTGCAATCATAGCAAGCATCGGAGCTCTGTACTCCAGAAGCTCATCTAAACTGTAAGCATCTCGCAGTAACTTCACTTGAATGTTAATCTTGCTACCATCTTTACTTAGCAATGACTTGTGAATATTTGTCATTATTATAGTCAGTAACAATCTGGAGCCAGAAATAATATCAGCTCCTTTTAATCCACAAACAAACTTTACTAAGTTATTCTCTTTCACGTCAGAGTCTAAAGCTTTGTCAATCACTTCCTGAGTCACTTTTATAATACAAGGCTCAGTTTCATTATTATAATAATAACTTGCATACTTTTCTAACAATTTCATGACTTTCAACATTATGTCTGTTTGTTGGGCCGATTCTGCTGCCATTGTGAAAATTTTCAAGAAAACTTGCTGTGGGTTTTGTATAAACACAGTCAAAATATCTGTAAGATCAGCGTCAGGTGCAACCACTAGTTTATTAAATATTTCAGTCATACTGTTACCAAAATTGGAGGTTTCTTTTGTGTTCACAAAATTACTATTACAGAAATGATCATTGAGAATGCTATATTTTGTTGACTGGTTGCATTGTTGAAACACTTTCAGAGACAACATTTCAATATAGTTTTTATGATCAAAATGAGTATTTACGTGTTTAGTGAGCTTATTATAAAGTTTATGATGCTCCTCATTGTCATATTTATCAAGATTAGATTCTATAACTTTTAGTAATTCTATGTTAAGGCAAACATTCTCCTTATGTACTAAAGCCGAGATCCACCTCCCACTTTCTTCATCATTTTTATTAATATTTCTTAGTATAACTTCAAACTCTGTTGCATTGATTATGTCATGCATTTCGATTGGTTTTCTACAAATTTGTTGGATCATACTAATGAGGGGATGTTCAGCAGTAATTTTCATTAGTTTACTCCTCACTTTGTAACAGAGTTCCCCGACTGTTTGCTGCATGCTTTTGCCATTCTCTTCGATCTCACTCCAGCAGCAAAACACGTCTACACTAACTTCCATGACGAGATCTTTGCATATATCTAGCATGAATGTGTGGCAATTGTTGAGGCACTCCACCAGAATATTATTTTCAAACTCACATGTATTCAAGGATGGTATGTTTGGTAACAAACAACCTTCTTTAAAAGTAGACTCATATAGTTCTGAGACTGGGGGGTGGGGTTCTAGTTTTGAAGTAAATGTTGTAAGGCAATCATCAATTAATGAAAACATTGCATGTAGTCTTTTTCCAAGATATTTATAAAGTTCATCTTTACCAAGCCTATTTAGTTTGTAATCATTTGGAGGAGCCGTAAAGTATTTTATGCAGTTTTGAAAGTTGTGGTATGCAGTTTTCGATATATTTAACAAGTATAGTGTGTGATTTTCGAAATTAAAGAGATTTAACCTACAAATTGCAGTGTAACAGGCAGAGGACAAGAGTCTTAATTGATCCAGACATTCCAGAGGATCAAAGTATCTGAAATTTTTAGTGAAAGCAGCTGCTACTTCAAGTGCGAATGGAGGGTACGAATAACTAATTATTTCTTGAATAAAACGCTCCATGTGCAAGTTCCAAAGTAATTCGCACATGAGACATAATGGTATGGTCGGAATAGTCCAAATTACGGAATCTATACCGACTTGATCGACCATTCGTGTGAGCACCATCAATTCAGAATTGAGCACTATGTAGAATGCGAATTTTCGAGTTTGTGCCACTTTTTCTTGTGGGATTTTTTCATTGATAATGTATTGACTTTGTTTTAGGTATGTGAGGATGCTGTTGACAACGTAATTTATTTGATCCTCGTTGCCTAAAACAGTATTATAATTAGTTAATAATATCAATTCACCGAATTCAGAACAACAAGGAACCAATTAGAAAAAATTGCCTACCTCCTTTATCCGCCAGCCGAGAAAATTGATGAACATTGTCGGCAGACAATAATACTCCTTGAAATGCAGATAACTCTGGTGTGAAATTCATTTTTGCAGAACGTTTATACACGTAAATACTAGATTTTTATTGATAAATGCACAAATAAAAACAAAAAAATGTGTTCTCCGTCGTATTTTCACCGGTTTAAAATGTCAAAGTCATTGAGATGTATGACATTGACAGCTCCATTTTTTTTTTTCATTGCCGAAGGATCAAACGACATGATGACGACCTCTGTGGCGCATAATGCGAATGCCCGACTGCAATGCAAAAGGTTGCGGTTGCGGGTTCGATTCGATTTCAATCGTCTAGCTATTACGGTTCATGAGATACAGTCTGGTGACAGACAGACAGCGAAGTCTCAGTAATAGGGTCCCGTTTTTACCCTTTGGGTATGGAACGGAGACAGCGAAGTCTCAGTAATAGGGTCCCGTTTTTAGCCTTTGGGTATGGAACGGAAAATAAATAAAGTGGTAGATCCAGGTAGATCCCTGACTTTAAATACCTACCGAAGCGAAAAGTTTTAATAAGTACTCATTTCCTTACAGCTTCGGTACGATACTCTTCATATTGTGTCTTGCACACTGAACACAATCTAGTCTTGCATGATTCATGTCTGCAAAGAGATTATAAATCACTACGTTTACATGCCTGCACGTAACCACTTGTTTGCCATTTGGTAAAAAAAAGCAAAATAATTTATCTCCCATTTATTTCGAATTGCAATTACGTAGGTATTCCAGTTCCAGTTAGTATATGTTATACAGGACCTAAGTAATTTAAATTTCTTAAGATGAGATGTATCTTTTTACACTTTTAATATTTTTAATAGCACTAGTGAAATTAGGATCAATCGTTAATGCTTTTTCATACATTGTCAATGCTGAATGATATTTCTTCCACCGATGGTACAAAACTCCTGAAACAAGACCAAAGTTGTAATGGAAACCACAAACACACACAATTTATGTTCTTAGGCTACAATATTTTTAATAAGAAAAAGACTGGGATAATAGAATCTAATAAAGTGAACGTTAAGCAGTCGTTACCACCCTATCTGTCGGGCCCGACCGACAGCCCGCATGCACGAAATTCCTTTAGGTATTTAAGTATATTCCCATCCCGTGAGAATATCGGGATCAAAAGTAGCCTATAGCCTTCCTCAATAAATGGACTATCCAACCCGAAAGAATTTTTCAAATCGGACCAGTGGTTCCTGAGATTAGCGCGTTCAAACAAACAAACAAACTCTTCCGCTTTATAATAGTAATAGATAGATAATGTGCTGTAGGTGTGGTCTGTTTCAGGTAGTGTCAGTGTAAATGTCATCGTGTAGCTTAAAGAAATTCGTGTACACATGGACATTTTGGCTAGATGTGTGCTGTAGGTGTGATCCCTTAGTCGCCTTTTACGACACCCACGGAAAGAGATGGGGTACCTATGCCGGGGCTACACGAATACTGTAAATTACCTAAATTAGCGTAATGTATTGCTTGGACCTTCTTGTTAAAGAATTTGATAGCCCTTTTGAAATATCTTTCGGCGTCTTCATATCGATCTAACTTGCCGTAAATGTTAGCAACGGCAAAGTTAACAGACGCCGAATCAGGAAGTGATGTCAATGCGTTCGGAATTATTTCCATGGCTTTCGAGATTTCACCTGAAAGTTAAAGAATTCAAAAGTTTAAGCTTTTATTGTGTGTTACTGCAACTAGCATTATCTCAACTATCTGTGAAAATTTCAACTGTCTACATCACTATAAGGTTTTTATCTCTGATAGCAGTCGTTAGGTCAAGTTAAGAACGTGGCGACTGTTACAATTTCCATACAAACTTAATACCAAAATAAATTATGAAAAATTTCGTTTTCTACCTTAAACGATATTATTCGGATTAAGATTTTACTTTTAAAGGGTCCCCCCCACCACAAGGTTTTCCAAAATATTCATTCGAAATGAAACATTTTTTTCATTTTTTCAGCGTAAATTACTAGTTTACATCTCATTTACATCTCATTGGTTTTATATTATTCCCAATAAAAAGTAATTTACGCTGTAAAAATAAAAAAAAATCATAAATAAAATCATAAATCATTTATTCACTTTAAATAGAGTAGTACATTATATTGGATGATAAAAATTATGAAAGTCCTTTGCTATTTAACCTCGTTTTAAAACGTTTCTCCGTTTTATTTCATTTCGAATTAATATTTTGGAAAACCTTGTGGTCCCCACCACAAGGTTTAAAAGTAGAATCTTAATCCGAATAATATCGATATTAAGGTAGAAAACTAAATTTTTCATAATTTATTTTGGTATTAAGTTTGTATGGAAATGGTAAGAGTCGCCGGGTTCTTAAAGGCCTTAAGGTCATAGCACACTTAAACGACTCTGCTCCAACACCGCTCCCATGCAACACTGCCAACTAAGACGACTGCTCGCAGTCTACGCGGCGACAGCTAGCAGGCAACCAGCAGTCCACGCGGCGACAGCTAGCAGACGGCCAGCTGTCCACCCGCCTACCGCTCTCGCTTTTCGCGAATACGATTTAAATCGTACGGTTGCCAACACTCCGCGACGGCGCGCGCGGCGACTGCTAGCAGTAAGCGTGCGGCCAGCGAGGCGTCAACCCCCGAGCAGTCTGACGGCGGTAAGCTCGCTGTAAGCGAGCTGTCTGCTAATTTATGATGCCAATGTAAAATATATCTAAAGATCAATATTTAAAGCCCATATTTGAATTATATTATTTTTGCCGGGTGGGAGCGGAGTCGTGTAAGTGTGCTATGACCTTTAGTAGGGCGACTTAACAACTAAGTGTAACATTGGTGAGGCACACTAACTATCACGGTTCAGGAGATACAGCCTAGCGACAGACAGACGGACTGTGGAGTCTTAATAAGAGGGTCCTCTTATTACTCTTTGGGTATGGAACCCTAAAAATAGATTTCAATACTGACCTGAGTTATCAAGTAAAGCCAACATGTTAGTCCAAGCTAAATTATGTTTGTTATTCAGTTTTATACATGCAACCCAATTATCCATTGCAGCTTGTGTTTGATTTAATTCTAAATACTGAAATAAAATCAAACATATGCGCTTATGTTATTTATTAGGTACTTATATTGCTCAACGCATTTTACTAGAAATATTTAACAAGGAGAAATGCATCATCAAAAATTCTTCCGAGTGGTAAGCGCACTCGCCCGGCAAGCGAGAGGCACGGGTTCGAATCCTGTCACGGGAGAATTTTTGATGATGCATTTCTCCTTGTGTTTTTTTTACGACTTAGAAATACGAGTGAATATTTTCCTTAAAAATATTTTTAGTAGATACTAGCTGACCCGGCGAACTTTGTTCCGCCTTAAAGGCAATAAATAAGCATTTTTTTTTAAATCGAACGGGATAAAAAGTATCCTATCGACGGAGAATAAACAATATGCTATATCTCAAAAAACACTACTTTACAGGAGGCGAAAAAAACGTTTTATTTAATACAACGTAAAAATTTTTTTATGCATTTATTTTATAATAAGGGGATTGGAAATAATACTATATTATTAGATATGGTGAAATATTGCTGGTTTTGGAGAAACGACTACATAGCAGGAATTGTTTCAATTTATTTTTTATTTTGATTAAAGTTTTATGAGATAGAAGGTTTTGCAACTAAATTAAAATACTGTATTTTCATAAATAATCAAATCACTGTTAGACAAGACATTAAATTTCATTAACAACATATCGAATGGACATCTAAGAAAGATATTACATTAGGTACATATGTGTAGAGCAAACTAAGCTCTTTGTTCATAATTAAACCTCGCCTGCAATCTGGTGCACCTGCTGTAGTACAGATGAGGCTCTGGCACAGACTTTCGTTTTTGGAGTTGGAAGGTCAAACGCTGTTGCGAGCCCCGAATTTGCTCCGACTCCTTAATAAAATGAAAATTCGTTTTCCATCGTGCAATAATTGCCACGCTAATAGAACGCGCGAGAGAGCTCTCTAGAGCGTTCAACTTTAAAGAAAGAAAAGTACGTTGGATAGCTATCCAACGTACTTTCCAGGTGGATGGTAGCCATGGCGTTCTAACCAGAGACTCGATGAAAAGGCAGCAGATCCTGGCTCATTAGAAAAGGCTATAAGCTGGTCTACACAGGATAGGGTGAAATGCATTAGCGATCAACTTATAAGGTTCCTACCCATTTGGTAGATGCTTACGTGCTACAAGTCGGTTGTAGCGATGCTGATAAGAAGCCGTTCTGGTCCGTAAACGAGGCAAGATATTTGAGTGGGTCTATCCCGTTGTCACTGGAAATCGTTTAAGGTGGTGATCTAAATGGTCAAGTAGGTGAGATGGGGCGGAATTTGATCATGTTCATGGAGGATATGGATTCGGCTGAGTGCGGAAGGGAAATATAATAATATTCTACATATTTCAAAAAGAAGTACGATCACTTGATCACCTACGAAAGTGCTACCCATACAATTTCCTAATTACTAGGAGACGTCAAATCAGCCACGTGGCCAACTGCAAATTTGTACCCGGTGAAAGTCTCACTGCTCAACACCGTTTTTTTTTGTCGTGGATCTATGTGTCTAGCCCAAAGACAAATGACAGGAACTAAGTCAGAGCTCAAGCCGAAGGTGAATGCTTAATGCAGCTAAGTCCCAGATGCTCGCCGCAGCTATCGGCGACAAATGTGCTAATACTGCTAATGCTGGAATCGAAAATGTAAAGGTCCGCTGGGATAGGATTCAGGCATCTATTACTGATTTGGCGCAGAAGGTGCTTGGCTAAAGGGAGGGCGGAAATGTGACAATAAAACTTAGTGGTGGGACTACACAGAATAGATGGAGGGAGACTAAGAAAACAAACCCTACTTTAAAAAATGTCAAGCGTCTAACGCTCCTGGATATTGCAACGCGTCGACAAAGAGCGACCAAACGTGTCACAGGAAGTCTGTTATAAAAAGTAGTAGCCAGATCCAGACAGCACCACTTACAGTCATTGTAGCAAAGGATACAAACTCTGGGTATTTTTAATGCTCTTCATCAAATATAGTGTATTAAATATGTATTAAGTGGACTGTATATTAGGCAACGAATTAGAAAATGCACTCAGATTGAATGTTCGTTAGGCGAATGTATGCCGCGGTCAAAAGGTCAAACGAAAAGTATAGTCTGTCAGGATACTAACAAAAGAATCCACTCACCTGGACTTTCTGGAGTCTCCTCTCGACGGAATGCACACCGAACGTGACCTTGAACTCGCCTAAGGTTCGCCAGCTTACCGTCGGTCTGTTCTTACCACGTGCTGGTGCACAAACTAGAGGTTCCGCAAGTGGTCTCCTCGCCAGCATCCGACAGACTTTTGCACTAATAAACGAGCACACGCGAAGATCAAACTGAACACACAACCCGAATGTAATTCTATTATCTTTCCGAATTGGTTGAAAGAATAGCGACGCTCCGGGGCCGAACACGAACCGACCCGCGTCGTGGCAATAGAGAGACTACGACGAATTTAAATTAAGAACGTACGGTGAATTTGTTTTTAATCTACCCGAATTTTTATGATTAAAATCAACCTACGTTCTTCTACCTACAATTTATCTATTAAAACTAAACATTCCGACCACCAAAATACAGAGTATTTTCCCTATTTACTAATTAACGATTGATTATACGAGAAGGTAGTGGAAATGTAACGATACGATACGAAACTAAAAAACTAAATTGTTCGATGGGGCAGGGTTACAAAGTTGTCCCAGACACCACCGATTCTCTATCAACTATAGGTGAAGGTAGAGGGCAGAGCTTAACGACTGGACGCTTGCACTCTCCCGCGCTAGTGCGAAGAGTTGCGACTCTACAAACATTGTCCATCCCAAGATGGAGCTTCACCACCCTGCCTAATCTCCACTTCATAGGACTACACTGTTCATTAACTATTAGAACTAAGGTCCCGACTTCTATATTCGGTTGAAAATCAGACCACCTATGACGCTGCTGAAGAGTGTGGATATATTCGTGATGCCATTTACGCCAGAAATCTTGATGCATCTTCTGAAGCATTTTCCAACGCTGAAGTACACTGACGCCAATATCGAGAGGAGATGCTTCAGGGAGCATCGTCAGCGGCTCCATAGTCAAGAAATGACCCGGCGTGAGTACCGTGAGGTCATTTGGATCTGAACTCAACGGAGACAGAGGACGCGAATTTAGCAAAGCTTCAATCTGCGTCAGAAGGGTACTGAACTCTTCATAAGTAAGTCGTTGCGAACCAACGACACGAACGAGATGCGTCTTCATAGACTTGACGCCCGCCTCCACTAGTCCCGAGAAATGTGGACTTCCGGGAGGGTTGAAAACGAAGTCTATCCGCTCCGCCGTCGCTGCCTGGGACATATGGTCTTTCAGCAGGTTGCTTGCCCCGACAAAGTTCCGACCTTGGTCAGAGACTAACTTTGAGCACCGGCCTCGACGAGCTATAAAACGACGAAGACAGGCAAGATAAGCTTCCGATGTGAGCTCCGAAGCGAGCTCCAAGTGCACAGCTTTTGTAGCGGTACACACGAATACGCACACGTAACCCTTAAACGTACGGACACCTCTACCGCGTCCGAGAGCGATATCAAAGGGACCGGCATAGTCGACAGCCGATGACGAAAAAGGTTTCAGTTGATTGATACGATAAGCTGGTAAGTTACCCATCAGGGGAGCGGCAGGCAGTTTAGGTTTGACACGAAAGCAACGAAAACACGACGACAAGACAGTCCGAATTGCTTGCTTTGCAGATAGAATCCAAAAATCCTGCACTAACAAATTCTGCAGCGTTTGCAACCCCGGATGCATGAATTTCCGATGGTATTCCTCTATGATCAGCACCGTCAATCGATGACTTTTAGGAAGGAGCAACGGGTGCTTTTGGTCATAGCCGAGCTGACTGTGGGCGAGGCGACCGCCCACCCTGAGCAGACCCTGGGGGTCCACGAAAGGGCAAAGTTTCCTGAGAGCCTTGGGGAGTTTGTTCCGGCGACTACTAGTTAGCGCGCGAATCTCTGACCCAAAAACACTCTCCTGAACATGACGAACGAGAAAACGAGTAGCATCGTTCGATTCAGAACACGACAATGAACCGTCGATCTTCGACTTCGAATGTTTAAAATTATGCGTAGCACGGAAGCAGAACGACAATACGTTTACTACTTTCCGAAACGACGAGAACCTAGCCAAAATTTCATCAACAAAAGTAACGTTCTTCTGCGTCAGCAAACAGTGAATTTTCTGTTCGTCCAAGGCCAAGCTGTCTGTGACGAAACATGGCTTAGGCCACGTATCTTGCGGGTGTGACAACCAGCAAGGTCCCGACCACCATGATTCACACGAGGTGAGGTCACGAGGTAGTAACCCACGCGATCCATAGTCCGCGGGATTATCCGTCGTGGACACATGACGCCAACAATCTGGAGGTATGTTATCTTGGATCTCAGTCACCCGATTGGCGACAAAGGTTTTCCAACGAGATGGACAAGACTTGATCCAAGTTAACGCTACACTGGAATCCGACCAAGCAACCATATGCTCAAAACAATGGATCCCCGACAATGAATGAGCTACCGACGACATGAGCTCACCCAACAAAACCGCAGCCATCAGTTCGAGGCGCGGGATCGAACGTTTGCGCAGAGGCGCAACTTTCGATTTAGCGCAATATAGGCGCACGACAATAGACTGATCCTCACATATTGCACGGCAGTATACGACCGCGCAGTAACCGCGCTCTGACGCATCGCAAAAGCCATGGAACTGAAGGGTCGAGAACGAAGAAGTGACTCTACGAGGCAACGAGATAGAGGCCAACGACGAAAGCTGAACCTTAAACCTGAGCCACTCACGAGAAATATCAACGGGAGCATCGTCATCCCAATCAACTCCCGACAACCACAGAAGCTGCATGAGGTACTTAGCGAGGAAGACGACAGGTGACAAAAGCCCTAGCGGATCGAATATCCGAGCTATGTCCGACAAAATGGACCTCTTCGTGCAGCGACTATTAATCGCAGCCGTCCTAAAAGTAAGTTGGTCAGCCGATGGCAACCACGTCATGCCCAGAATTTTCAGCGATACATCCTGGATATCTTCGAAATTGTGAAACTGCTCTACATACAAGTCCGACGACGGCAGGCCCTCGAAGAACTCCCGGCAATTGGATGTCCACTTGCGAAGGTGTAAACCAGCAGACGACAAAATGTGAAGGAGATCGTTGCGAACACCAACCGCATCCCTAACAGTTTCAGCACCAGAGACGACATCATCGACGTAACTGTCGCGCTGAAGAACGACAGCACCTAACGGCACACGACCGGCAAACTCTTTCGCCAAACGAGCAATGCACCAGAGTGCCTGATAAGGAGCACAAGAGACACCATAGGTGATGGTAAGGAGACGAAAATCCTGCACAGGCAACTCAGGTGAAGATCGCCATAGAATTCGCTGGTAGTCGGTATCTTCTGGGGATACTAGAAATTGGCGGTACATCTGCTTGATGTCCCCCGTGAAGACGATAGCGTGCCAACGAAAACGGATCAACAAATCAAAAATACTATTTTGTAGTTTTGGGCCCGGCAACAATGTGTCGTTCAACGAACGTCCATCGCCGTCCACGGCACTAGCATCGAATACCGTGCGCAGAGGAGTGGTAACCGAATCCGGGCGCAAAACACCATGATGTGGAATATAATAAAACGCACCTACACTCGAGGAGGGAGAGTCGACTCTCTCCATGTGACCCTTCTCCAAGTAGTCCCTCATAAAATCAACATAGGCACTTTTGAAAGTTGAGTTAATTTTAAACTTTCTTTCTAAGTTCAAGAACCTTTTTAGAGCTGTTTCTCGAGAATATCGAAATACTGGCTTGTCGCGAGGATCTATGAAAGTCAATGGAACAACCAATCTACCCTCTGGAGAACGCCTACACGAAGTCTCCATAAAACCTTCACACTCGATTTCCACCTTCGAGCGCACGATAGCTCTCGGAGGATCCACTTTTTCCAACTCCCAAAACCGTTTAATCGAGTTATCTAAAGCCAGGTTTGAAACGAAGAAACAATTTCTATTTTTAGGCTCATATGATATTGAGCACTCACCCATCACTATCCATCCGAAGACAGTAGACAGGGCAATGGGCTGACCAGCACTTCCCTTTACAAGTCCAGGCTTCAGAATCGATGCGAGTATGTTAACATTCAGCAAGATGTCTACCGGCCTCGGGCTATCGAATTGAGGATCAGCAAGGTCTAAGTCTCGAAGGTGATGCCACTTCGCCACGTCAACAACACCTACGGGCATGTCTGAGCATATTCGGGGGAGAACCGAAGCCTCCAATGACACTACATGTTTGACATCCCTACTCCTTGGTATTAAATCTAGTTTGACCGAGCCTAAAGTATTTGTAGACACTTCACCAATACCATTGACCGAATGTCCATGACTAACATAACTCAAACCCAACCGTAAGGCACAAGCCTCAGAAATGAAGTTGCAACCACTTGCACTATCTAAAAGCAGTCGAACCGGCACTAACTTACCAACTCTATTCTTGACCAAAGCGACCGCAGTAGAAAACAGTGACATCGACATCTGTCCATACTGAGTATATGCAGCCAAAGCCTGGTCAGAAGCAGAAGGTCCCGGTAACACTCTCTCAAAATGTAACAAACTATGATGAAGGCTAGTCCGACACTTGTTACACTTAATTTTCGAACGACAAAACCTCACTGTGTGTGAAGGCTGTAAGCAAAGGATACAAAGTCCTTTTTCTTTAACTACCACATACCTATTCCTGGGTGGTTTTTCTAAAAACGTAGGACACCGCTCAATTGAATGTCCTACACTTGAGCAGACCGCACACTCTTCACTCGATGTGACTATAAGAGCCGTCTTGCCTTTTGAACTAATAAACTTACTCTGACTAGGGTGCTTGTCGACCGAGTTACCAATAGCACGAGCCTTTTTTTCAACGAACGACAGTAGGTCATCGTACTGTGGAATGTCAACACTAGTATCAACATACATATCATAAGCTTCCCTAGTAGCAGAGTCCAACTTATACCACAACAATTGAAACAACATAAAATTCTTGTCAGGCAATTCATACCTACCCAAAATATCTAAATTTTCACTAAAAGTTCTACAGATCCTACCAAGATCAGATGTGTTTCGACTTTTAACACAATCCAACAGCCTACCATAATAAGTCAGTGCTATTTCCCGCTTCCTATCATAGTACTTCAACAAAACATTATAAGCTAACATATAGTTCCCGTCAGTGATGGGATAACTTTTTATTAATGCAAGAGCACTGCCTTTTACACTGGTAAGGAGATAATGCATCTTTTCGACATGAGGCATATCTCTATTGTGTATCAATGAGTCGAACAAATGTTTAAATGAAACCCAGTTCTCCTGTGTTCCATCAAATGGTGTGATTGCAATCTTTGGTAGATTAGTAGTAGTGCTATTTGCAGTGTTTACAACAGAACCGACCGGCTTTTTATTAATTTGCAACTTATTTTGAACTGCACGAAACTTTGTATCAAAAGCAACTGTGTAAGAAAGCTCGCTTTTTCTATCGGACGCACTTAAATTAATAAGCAAAGATTTTTGTGCACTATGAAACTCTAAGAACAACGAGTCCAATTCCTTTTGAGTAACACCTGTTAAATCAGAGGATTCTATATGTTCCATGCGCATAAATGAATAATCTCGCGTAACCCTATATTCGTCCGCGCAACTATCGTTCAAATTCCTCCCAGAATCCATCAATTCCTTTCTCTGGTCGGTCATGTTTGTTCACACTGTATTTACGGTAGTTTAACACTATACGAGGTTAATTTCAATCAAATAACTTCAACAAAACGAAACGATTATCAAACAAATTCACCAAACGTTATTATGTAAACAAAACAATGATTTTGAAGTAATTGATAATAAGTGACAGTTGACAAATGAACGATCTGTCAATATGACTCTTGACGTAAAACCAACGAGAACGACAAGTGTCAAAGTCAATATTGAACAAGACCGAATCAATCAAAAAACGAGCGAAACGAAAAAAATGCCAACCAACACTTATTTCAAATTTACCTTCAACACGAAACGAAAAAATTATCGATAAATTTAACGACAAAAAATGCTAATTTCCAAGTCCGCCTATCAATTATATGCGGCCGAGGGACCAACAAATGTATTAAATATGTATTAAGTGGACTGTATATTAGGCAACGAATTAGAAAATGCACTCAGATTGAATGTTCGTTAGGCGAATGTATGCCGCGGTCAAAAGGTCAAACGAAAAGTATAGTCTGTCAGGATACTAACAAAAGAATCCACTCACCTGGACTTTCTGGAGTCTCCTCTCGACGGAATGCACACCGAACGTGACCTTGAACTCGCCTAAGGTTCGCCAGCTTACCGTCGGTCTGTTCTTACCACGTGCTGGTGCACAAACTAGAGGTTCCGCAAGTGGTCTCCTCGCCAGCATCCGACAGACTTTTGCACTAATAAACGAGCACACGCGAAGATCAAACTGAACACACAACCCGAATGTAATTCTATTATCTTTCCGAATTGGTTGAAAGAATAGCGACGCTCCGGGGCCGAACACGAACCGACCCGCGTCGTGGCAATAGAGAGACTACGACGAATTTAAATTAAGAACGTACGGTGAATTTGTTTTTAATCTACCCGAATTTTTATGATTAAAATCAACCTACGTTCTTCTACCTACAATTTATCTATTAAAACTAAACATATAGATACATGACAATTTACTAACAGCAACTAACTTTTTCGTCAGTTTAAACAAATAAAAATAGCACAGTATCTTAATTAATTAAAACAATTAATTATTTAAATTATTCATTTTATTATTAATTTATTATCTAATTTCACGAAGTACTTGTTGAATCGAGCTACAAACAATAACAATCGTCCGCATGTGACATATTGTTGCACTGATTGGCAAGGAACAGGCGTGTTTTAGTTAAGATAGAATATATTGTCAACAAAAAAATATTAGATTTACATATAAGATATTGCCACAAGTGGTTATTTCGCCCAATTTTATACCTAGGGGTCTAGTATCTTCACAGGCACCTGCGCCTAGCCGTTTAATGCACGAATATGCAATAAAACGAAAATCGCAAAAAAATGAGATATAGCATATTGTTTATTCTCCGTCGCTATGTCCTTCTCCTGGCTCTAAACTACCTCCCTGCCAATTTTCAGCTAAATCGGTTCAGCCGTTCTTGAGTTATAAGTGGAGTAACTAACACGACTTTCTTTTATATATATAGATGCCTAAAGCATTAAAAAATCAAATTACGAAATATAACCTTTAGTTGACCAATTTCTGGACGAAACTGCTATTATAAAATTGACTCGTTAATAGAAATGTGCGTGAAGTATTTGCGATTGAGATTTTTTTTAATTATCATTAGAATTGCCTTGTAGTTGCAACTGAACTTCAATCGCAACTTTTGGTTATCCATAGAATGATATCGAAATTAAATTTAAAACAATGGGCGCCGGCATATGGGCTCCTTCCCCGACCCCCAAAGTCTTTTGTTCTCGAAAAATAAACTTTCATACATTAGTTCCCTCTACCCCCAAAACAATTAAAATAAAAATACAAAATATTATTTTTTGTTCCCAACACCGCCAAGCACATTTTAGGTATGGTTAGCAAGAAAAGTTTCTGAATTAAAGATTATAGTTATTGGACTTAAATTATTTATTTTGTAGATAGGTGCCTATATACATACAGTGTTCAGTACAGTACAGTTATCATGTAAAACAATCACAGATAATCAATCAAACTTAATAAAAACTAAATAAAAAAATAGACTTATCTAAAGTTAAAACTTAAAACCATTAAAAGAATGACTTATTAAAAATTTAGTATGGTTTAATAAGATATTAAATATAATTTTATTTGCTATGGTTAAATTACATATGAATAAATCTGAAAAAAGATGTAGTAATAGAGAGAGGTTGCATCCTTCTCCGGTCCGGAAGTAATATTTACATGCTGATGAGTGATGGATGACTTATAAATAACGTAAACTATATTTTTTTAAATAATTAACGGGGTGGAAAACGTTACGGCTTATTATACGAATTCAAATCGCAATCGTCTTAAGCGACGAGATCAAATTTTTAAGTTCGTGGGGGCGGGAGCGGTCATAAGTAGTCATAACTATCTTGAATTGAATAAACCAAAATTCATATCTCAAAAATACATTTCAAAACAAGTAACATTATAAGTACCTACTTAAGTAGATTGGGCAGTAAGACGCCATGAAATCCTACTCCGGATTGGCTAATGTCCCACGCCTTTGAACCGTGGTAAGTAAGACATGTTTGCATGTGTATAAAGTAGCTAATTGCAAATAAAACAATAAAGTAGTTATGTACTTACTAGGACCATCAATGAGTTTAAATTCCGTTGGTACACTGGGCCCAGCATCAGCGGCATCTTGTTCACTCATTTTGTTTAACACAACACTTATTATTTCATATGTAGGTATACAAGTGGTCGTCACAATTGGTCAAGGTTAACTGGTTTACTGATAAGAAAACGGAATTTGATTTGCACTTCCGAAGCCGGAAACAATTAAGTGAAAAAAAGGCAAAACATAGCTGTCTCTTTCGCACTTGTTGGTACTTTGGACTTGTGATGCGTCGCCGATACAAACTGCATTTAGACCCCACCGCAATGCAAAAATATTACTTGTCATTGGAAGTATTAACTTGAACATTCCACAAGCCATGTAAAGTCACATAATTTTAAGAAATTAAACTCTGTTTTGTTGACTGTACCCTGTAGAACTCTTGGCGGTCGTGAGAATTAAATGATATACCTAATTAAAAGCCTTGGGGGTAGTGGTAATAAAATTATGGGGGTCGGGGAAGGAGCCGGCATATGCAGCCCAAATACATATATGATTTCTTACCAAATTTCCCATGTTATATAAACAGTCAGGATATTTTCTTCTATATTTGAGCGCTGTCCTGTAAGCTATTTCAGATTCGTTATATCTCTTAGTGTAAGCTAGAACAATGCCTAGATTCATCCAGGCTGCTGGGAATTCTTGTCTGGGAAAAAGTAAATAACATTAAATCAACCTGTCTTCTTTCCAAAGCTCGGTTGCATTGAAGGAAGAATTTTGTAAGTGAGGTTCTATCTGTCTTTGTAGTTCATGTGTAGGTAAATATCGTGCTGTCACTCTCACGCAATTCATTTGTGTTGCAAATAGTTACACGTAGGAGCGAAAAATGGAAAGTAAAAAAAAACCGACCAAGTGCGAGTCGGACTCCCGCACGAAATGTTCCGTACCACTATCAAAATTGAGTACGGAACCCTAAAACAGCCGCAACTGAATTGAGAACCTCCTTCTTTTTTGAAGTCGGTTAATAAATTACTTATTTTTTAATAAAAGAAATATTTGTTGAAATCCGAATTAAATTCGAGTTTTTTTGTGACACATTCTTAGGTTTTTTTCGGAAATGAATAAAGTACTTACTTCAAATGAATAGCTCGTCTTAAGTAAAATTCAGCTTCATAATACTGGTTATCGTTCTTTAATAAATTAGCTAAGTTGTTCATCGATTGATAATACTCAGGATATAGTCTAAAAATGAAAAGTAATATTTTAAATAATTTCACGCCTAAACCGCGAAGAATAGCTAGCCTCGAGGCCGGACTTCGTATGAACATGGACAAGACCAAGTTAATGACAAATAGCGTCCGACGCAGGATATGTGTGAACAATGTGGAGGTTGAGCATGTCCATGAGTATATTTATTTGGGCCAACTAGTCTCCTTCAAGGCGCGTCAAGAGAAAGAGGTGGCTCGACGCACGGAAAGCGCCTGGAGGAACTATTGGTCCTTTAAACATCTAATGAAGGGCGACGCACCAATATCCTTAAAACGTAAGCTCATGGACATGTGCATCCTTCCCGTTTTCACATATGGAGCTCAGACTTGGTCTTTAACCAAAAAACAGAGGTCGGCCCTCGAGGTCAGTCAGAGAGGCATGGAGCGCAGTATGCTGGGGGTTAAACTAACCGACCGCATCAGAAACACGTACCTGCGCTCCACAACTCGGATCACTGACGTCTCCTTAAAGACTGCAAACCTAAAGTATGATTGGGCTGGACATGTATGCCGCATGTCAAACGAACGCTGGGCCAAGATGGCGACCGATTGGCACCCCACTGGGACACGGCCACGCGGCAGACCAAGACGGCGATGGCGGGATGACCTTGACTCCTATAGAAGCGACTGGTTCACAGAAGCTCAAGACCGAATCAAATGGAAGGAAGGTAGAGAGGCCTTTGCCCTGCAGTGGGACAGTTCAGGCTCTTAATAAATAATATAAACCGCTAAAACGATTTTGATGAATTTTGGTATAGTATAGAGATAGATGGGACCTTGAAGAAGGAACTAAAAATACAATGAACCATAATAAATATCCCGTACTAAAATAATATTTGTCGCCGAACCGAGACGGGACGTCGTGGAAGCAGATCTGCGCGAATTAGGAGCACCAGAGTGGCAAGAGGCGTCCCAAAATCGGCAAAAATGGCGTTCTCTTGTGTCGGAGGCCAAGACCCACTTCGGGTCGCTGCGCCAGAGGAGTTAGTAAGTAAGTAACATAATATTTGTAGTGAAATTAATTATATTGGTTTAAAACCATTTAATTAATATCACTTACCTAATAGCTTCCCTGTATTCTTGAAGAGCCCACGCCGTATTTTGTTTAGCATCGGCTACCTTAGCCACATTGTAGTGAACTTTAGCACTCAATGGACAGACAGACAAACCGCTTGTAAACAACTTGTACTCTGTTTGCCATTCTGCAGACCTTTTCCAGGTTTTCAGGGCAAATATTATAAGCAATAATAGAAAAAAGCTAATACCAATCTGAAACAAATAAAAAGGAACCCTATGACTTTCTCATGTTTTTTTTCTCATTGGAGATAGCGTTCTGATGACACTATAAATTATTAATAGTAAGACTTTAACGAGTAATTTTTGGAAATACTAAACTGGTTTTAATTTTAATAATTCTTATATGTTTTCAGAATGTATTTATTTTAATTTCAAAGTGTTTCCTACGTGCCTCAGTTGCAAAAACGAAAGAATGTAATCATTAATTTCATCTCAGCTGGAGAGGAACCTGTGGCGCAATTGGATAGCGCAGCACAACGGCTTTGTAAGGTTGCAGGTTCAAGTCCTGTCAGATCCAAAATGTTATAAAGCATTTTTTCAAAAACTTATAATTTCTCGCCTAGTAGTTTACCTTTCTAAACATTCTCCGTTGTACAATCTTCTCATAGCCAACAGCAATGAGCAAGCAGTAGCCCGCTGAAGGTATGTACAACACTCTCTCTGCAATCACAAACCCGACGGGGTAGAATATATTGGCAGCCGGTAGGAATGGGATAGCTATGAGACATACTGCTGGTACCACATGCCTGGAAAACAATAATTAAATTATTTCATTAATCATTAGCCAAGCTAATGATAAATGACCATGAATTATGATTTTTTTTATAACTCAAGGCAGATTGATAATATTATTATTAGAGATGTGCCGACTAGGGGTTCTGCCGACTAGCAGACTAGCCGACTAGTCGGTTAAAATAGCAGACTAGTCGGCAATGCAAATCATTATAGTTCCGAGATATTTGGGTTAATCATGATCATTCGGCGATTGTTGGTATTTTTGGATTTTGCATAAAAAATCGAAAAAATTTGAATGAAGCTGAGCCATTCTATGATGTTTAGATAATGTATGTAGGTTATAATGACGTGTTTTATTAACGTTTTTCTCACTACCCAACCAACTAACTGTACTACTAATTCAATAAATTTTGGTTTTATTGCATAATTGTTAGTTGCCGACTTGAAATTGAAATTGAGTTGCCGACTACCGACTAGGCGGCGGCACCTACCGACTAGTCGGCCCATCACTAATTATTATAATTAAACATTTTTAATGTGTAAGGCAGCATAGCAACCAACAGTTTACTCAAACTATCGAGTTTCGTAGGTGACATTCGCTTTACAAGAAAACTCGCACTAGGGGACAGAATTCATAGAAATAGTAATAAGTTAATAATACATAGGTAGGTGATATTATGTAGTGCAAATGCAGGTGTACCTTTTTGCATTATAAGTACTAAATGTGTTCAGTATCAGAAATCCATACAGATACATAAGAAGTAGACAGGTAACTCTGTAATCTGCGATGTTTTCTACGAGAGGTATGCAACCCATTGACCAATCGTAGCATAGCCATTGTGGCCATGTCAGTAGGAGGATGTTTAAGAAGTAAATGTAGTTGTATGTTAGCACCTGTAACAAAAAATATTGGTTAGTCGGACTCGTGCGCCGACAGTTCCGTAATCTATACTAATATTATAAAGAGGAAAGATTTGTTTTTTTTGTAACTAATAGGCTCCGAAATGATACTACTTTTGTGTATTTCAATAAAGTATATTGAGGTATGTATATTGTACTTACCTTGGTAACAATACTGTCAGAGAATGCTGCAGGATTGTCTATTGCCTTGAACTCTGGCTTTGTTTGTCCCATCACAGCCCATCTACTATACAATAAACATATTGCAGCTACCTTTAAGAATAATATTCGGAAGACAGTATTACCAGCAATTTTGAAGTCAATCTTTCTACTGTCCTGTGATTTCCAATGTTTGATTTTAGATAAAATTTCATAAGTCAAACAGAAACCCTGTAAAAAAAAATCAGTTATTACAATCCACATATTATCTATAAAAGGTATTGTCCTGACTTACTGATGGATCCAAATGCCCAGTCCCTCAGATACCACAGTAAAAGGTAAAAAAACCAGCCAAGTGCGAGTGGGATTTGCAGATGAAGGGTTCCATACCATTATTTATGCAAAAAATCCTTGACAAAATTAGTGGTGTGGTGTGTGGTGGTGTGGTAATAATGTTAATAGTGGTAATAATAATACGGGATATTGTTGTTTAAAATTTAAAAAAAAAAAACATTTATTGTATGGGTGCCCCCTTAATATTGCAGCTACAGAAATACATCAGCTGTTAAAATTTAAACTGTCTAGCTTTCACGGTTTATGAGATACAGCCTGGTGACAGACGTAGACGGTCCGACAGACAGCGGAGTCTCAGTAATAGGGTCCCATTTTACCATTGGGTATGGACCCCTTAAAAAATAAACTTACCAATACTGTAACACCATTCTCCTTACACAGCATAGAAACTCCAGACAATATTACCACCACAAAAAGACTTAAAACTTCTATAAATGAATTATTATTATTTTTAATATAAATTAGAAATGCTAAGAAGAAAGTCAGAGCTGCCAACAAGTCAGCTCTCCCTACAATCCCTGACACACTCTCTACATGTATAGGGTGTGAAGCAAACAGAAGTGTTGAACAAAATGGTACATCTAACCACCAGTTCTTAGATCTTCTTTTTATGAGTTTCTGAGCACAAAACCAGAAAAGTATACAATTTATTATGTGGAGAAATAGATTAGTTATTTTAAAATGTGACGCTACTAAGATTTTTCCACTTAGAAGGTAGTTTAATCTGAAACAAAATAAAATTATTTCAGTAGGTACTACTACTACTATACTATTGAAAACCACAAGTTTAGATGAATGATTTCTTTGAAGATGACATATCTTATATTGAAACATAAGTCCTTCTATTACAATAATTATATTTGATAAGTATGTATGCGGTCTTGGTGCAGTCTTAACACGACTTACCTGAACGTTAAAATAGTAAGTGGTCGATACGATTTATGACTTATATTGCTTTTTATATCCGTTCCCCAGAAGTCATTGTGGAATGGAGCAGTCCAGGACTCGCTGATAACGTCTTTATTCTTTAAAATAGCTTCTGAGTCGTCGAACACAAAGTCACCGTCTAAGCCCGACATGATATATGGAAAACCCGAAACACAGACGATGCTAAAGACTTTGTACCACATTCTTAACGCTAGTTTGTTTTAATTTAAACTACTTTTAATCCAATATATTATTATAAAAATATTAAGTTTATCAAAGGAAAACAGAAACAAAATCACCAAAACTCGGAAAAACAAACAAGACCATAAAAAATGACAGTGACATTGTCATTCCAATTTTTTTTAATCGTTAAGAGCAGAGAAAATCTACAACACACTGCCATGCGGTGGCTGCTGTAAAATGAAAGATGAGGATGTATGGTTCAAAAATATTCTCCCTTCTCTTTTCAGCTAGGCTATCAACAAAAATAAAAGTGATTGTCTGTCACATCTGTCAGAAGATTGTTTTGTTTTGCTTAGTTTTGTGGGACGCGTATTTCTAGAAAGTTAGATAAATGAATGTGGTTTAGTTAAATAAAACTAGTCTTGATAATGAACAAAATCACGAGTTTAGTTTTGATATGTTTGATGATACTTTATCGATGTAATGCCGATGAAAATGAATTTTGTTCTAAAGATGATGCAAGCTGCACCGGTAACGAAAACCACAACAAATACAGTAAAGGTACAGTTATAATAAAATAATACATACCTAAGGAGTTACTTTGTAGTTTCGTTGTCCATGTAGTATTTTGTTCACAGAATCTAATGATTTGTTTAGAATATTAAAACAAAAAATAACCTCTTCGTTGGAGCAATACTCTCCTTGCATATCGGCGAATTGTAGTTGTCACAAGTCCGTGTTAGATTCAGACTTGGCATCATACAAAGATGGGATCAAGAAAGAAGTATTTGATTTGGCAGCAACAAAGGGGACAAAGTACCAGGTAAGTTAGTTATTGTAGTACTCCATGATTTATATTTAAGAAAACCTACATTATTATTATCGTTATTATGTTTTCAGATCATTCAAGGCAAGTTATACAGAGAGAAAGATTGCCACTTCCCCGCTCGTTGTGCAGGCATCGAACATTATTTAAAAATGTTAGCTCCTAAACTACCCGATCTAGAGTTAGCTATAAATACGCGAGATTGGCCTCAAATGAATAGTGCTTGGGGTCATCCACAGGCACCTGTGTTTTCCTTCAGTAAGGTTCCTATCACATAAATTAACTTATGATGCTTTTACTATGCACTGCAATGTAATGCTTAGATTGATGAACGGTACAAATAGGTATGTTAATAATGCCTCAGACTTCACCCAATCTTATCAGAATTTTTATAATTCAACATCCCGTCATGTCCCAACATCATTGATGAAATGTCTGTGTAAAAACCAAGTTTCTGCTTTGCATTGCTTATTATTCATAGTCAAGTACCAATTTCTTATTAACTTTTAAATTTCAGACTCTTGATTACTATGATATCATGTATCCTGCTTGGAGTTTTTGGGAGGGAGGTCCTGCTATCTCATTGTATCCTATGGGCATAGGACGCTGGGACCAACATCGGATCAGCATATCTAAGGCTGCAAACAAGTAAGATGATAAAACTTTATAGTCTATTAGCACCACCCTATGTATAAAGTCACCTGCGTAAGTCCTGATCACCTGGGAATATTGGGATAAAAAGTAGCCTGTGTGTCAATCCAGATCTCCAGCTATCTAAGTTTCATCACAATTAATTTTGTCAAGGTGTAACAAACATACTTGTTAATTTCACTTTCACTTTGAACCTGTATGACACCAACCCTCCTTGGGTTCAAGCAGTTTACCCGCTACCACACTGGGAGAACTCCAGGTTCGCTAGATCCTTTAGTTACTTTTTATGACATCCACAGGAAGAGATGAGTTTAAGGCATATTATTTTATAACTTTGGGCATATAATAATCATTTCAGATGGCCATGGGACAAAAAACAGTCAAAATCATTTTTCCGTGGGTCACGGACAAGTGAAGAGAGAGATCCACTTATATTGCTGTCTCGTTCAGATCCTCAACTTGTAGATGCACAATACACAAAAAATCAAGCATGGAAATCTGATAAAGTAAGTTAGTTAATAGTCCGGTCAAATTAGATCAAAAAATAAGAGTAAAGTTACATAAATTCCCACCAAGCTGAAAATCGGTGAGATTGTTTAAAATATCATTAAAAATAAAATTTGAAAGTTCCCCATCTTTCCCCTGTGAGGAAAAAATGTGTCAAAGAGTTTTTCGCGGTTTTCAGCAAAACGGTAAGTTTTATCATAAAAATACCTCAGACAAACAGTTGTAGATCATAAAATTATCTACAAAAAAATATTAATACTTTTTTTCTACAAGCCACCGTTTTTGAGATATAACGATTCAAAAAGTTGTAAAAGTTTTATAAATAAATAAATTATTAAATATTTTAACATATATTACAACTATAGAAATGTATATATACGTGGCGTACTCAAGCATATTATGACGATTACAACTTTTTTTTTTTTTTTTTTTTTTTTTTTAACAACTAAGATTATCATCATGTGTATCTTATTAGGTACTGCTCTAAATACATAGTCATCATCATCCGAGCGATGTTCCCGGTTGCATCCCTCTCGAGAGCCCGGGGTCAGCTTTCCTACTTTTACGTCTCCACTTCGCACGATCTTCGGCATCCCGTGTAGTGAGGCCATTTGCACGCATATCCGATCTTACGACGTCAAACCAGCACTTCTTGGGTCTTCCCAATCTGCCGCGGCCAGGCGGAGGCGCCATAGCAAGACATTTGTTTCCCACGTAACTAGCCGGTTTTCGTAGAACGTGGCCGTACCACCGTAAGCAGCATTCTTGCAATTTGTCTGCAATGTCTCGGACATGAAGGCTGCCACTGATGCGGGAGTTTCTGACGCGGTCTTTTCGTGTCACTCCACACATCCAGCGCAGCATCTTCATCTCCGTGAAATGCAGCTCCTGCTTATGTCGCTCAAGCACTGGCGCCTCACTACCATACAAAAGCATACCATACTCACATACATACAATACCCTTTAGTTTAACCGGCATTTTGGGGTCACAGATGACACCAGTTACCACTCGTCACTTAGCCCAAGCTGCCGAAATGCGGGACTTGACGTCGCAATCGATGTCGCCGGACTCGTGAAGCACAGATCCCAAGTACTTAAACTGGTCTGTCCGCTCCACCATGTGACCGTCTATGCAGACAGGTGTGGGATCTGTGGTATTGCTAGCCAAGTATTCGGTCTTCGCTACGTTGAGTTGCAAACCGCCGTTCTCAAGCGACTCTTTCCACGCATTTACACGCCTTCCACGCCGTCCCTTATCCGAGTCCGCTGGCGCAATATCATCGGCATACATGAGCATCCACGGGAGCTGCTCGTGTGCATCTCGGATGATTACAGACAGTGCGTCCAGTATTACGCTAAACAGGAACGGACTTAGGACGGATCCTTGGTGGACTCCGACTGTAATGGGGAAGGATTTAGTGTCACCAACAGCAGTTCGTACCACAGAATCGGAAATTAATAACTTCCACACTCCTGCACAGATCCCTTGCCCTTGAACACTGGTGTGATAACACTCAGTCTCTGGGTGGGGATTCTGCCGGTCTCGAGTATGCGGTTAAAAAAGTTGGTTAAGATGCCCACACCACGAGAACCCATAGCCTTCCATACTTCGATGGGGACTCCTTCGACTGCTTTCCGATTCTTCATGCAGCGAAGAGCCTTGCGCACCTCCTCAGGCGTTATCAGTGGCACAAGTCCTAGATTCGGAGAGAGTTCCGGTGGCTGAACCTCTTTATACTGCTTATTGAGCAGCTCGTGAAAATAAGAGCGCCACCTCTCCTTCACCGCGAGGTCCTCGCATAGCAGGGTAACATTAGGATCTTTTACACAGCGGCACTTAGATATATCCTGTGCCGCTTTGATCCTAGAACGTCCCAACTTATAAATAAGCTTCTGCCCCTCAGACGTTTCCAACTTATCGTACAATGGCTGTAAGTGGTCACGTCTGGCTCTGGCTACTGCTCTCTTTGTGGCACGTTTGGCAGACCTGTACGCGTCGCGATCTTCAGGAGAGTTGGACGCTTGCCACTTTTTAAAGAGGGCTTTCTTGACCCTAGTCTCCCTCTGGACTGTGGAAAGGAGGAAGGAAACTTGGTGGTGTCGTTCCACCACCAAGTTTCCTTGTCACACTTGCGTCCTCCCTTAGACATACCGAGGACCGACCGCGCAGAATCAGCGATAGATACCTAAATCCTGTCCCAGTGTATCTGCACCGATTCGCCTTCAGCATTAGCACATTTGTCGCCGATTGCTGAGGCGAGCATCTGGGACTTGACTTCATCAAGCATCCACCATCTGATTCGGCGCTGACATGGTTCCGGTCGTTTGTATTTGGTCTTTACACAGAGATCCATGACAAGGATACAGTGTTGGGCAGTAAGACTCTCACCGGGTATGACTTTGCAGTTGGCCACGTTGCCGATATGGTGTCTCCTAGTGATTAGAAAATCGATTTGGGTAGCGCGCCCCCCGCTCCTGTGATCAAGTGGTCGGGCTTCTTTTTGAAATATGTGTTCACGAGTGCCAGGTCGGCAGTGGCACACGTACGCAGGATTTCTTCCCCTTCCGCATTCCGACTGCCATACCCGTAGCCTCCATGAACACGTTCAAATTCCACCCCCATCTCACCCACATGACCGTTTAGATCACCACCCAAAACGATTCCCTGTGACAACGGGATAACCCCAAGGACCTCGCCGAGTCTATCCCAAAACGACCTCTTATCAGCATCGCTACAACCGACCTGTGGCGCGTAAGCACTTACTAAGTGAGTAGGAACCCCCCAATAAGCACCTTCACGCACATAAGTCGGTCGGTAAAGCGATTCACCTCCAAGATATCGTCCTGCAACCCCTCAGCGAGCACCACAGCCACCCGTTCTCTCCACCAGGTGCACCCGTGTAGATCAGCTTGTAGCCATTCCCAATGAGCTGGGATCTGCTGCCTTTCCATCGAGTCTCCTGTAGGAACGCCACGGCCACCTTCCGCCTGGAAAGTACGTCAGCTAGCTCCCTCGCGCGTCCGGTTAGCGTGCCAATGTTCCACGTTGCGAAGCGGAGTTTTACCTGGTGTTTCGGGGCTAACGTCTTTGGCCGTGCCCGCCCGTGGCACGGTAGCCCTCGTCCATTTACCACAGGAGTCAGGCGAAGCTCCTGCGCGCCGTTATGCGGCGGCGCCCTATCCTTGTGGCCATAAACTATTTTGCAACTTTCCATATTGATTGGGCTGATTTTGACTTTTACGGGAGCGACTGCCGTCTGACCTCCCAACCCCGAAGGGAAAGTCTGCGCCAGAGCCTCGTCCGTTCATCAGCAGGTGCAACAAGCTAGCAGGTGAGGTTGGCTTGGGCCCAAAGATCTTAAGTGGACCCCATACACACCCCTCAGTGGACCCCATACACACCCAGTGGACCCCATACACACCCCTGGACCCCATACACACCCAGTGGACCCCATACACACACTTTGCAATAGGTATAAAGTATTATTTTACTCTTACTTTGATGATATCATCACCATTTTGTTTAAATGGTGATGATATATTTTCATACTGTTGTAGCTCAGCCCCGATATCACTTAGAGGACTATAGGTTTAAAATATCATATTTATAGACGTAATACTACGAATTACTAGCAAAGATTTGGGTGGCTGCGCAAAAAAAAAAAGACGCCAACCTCCGAACAAAATTAATCATTGCCCTTTATGTAGATAATTTTATGATCTACAACTTTTGTCTGAGGTATTTTTATGATAAAACTTACCGTTTTGCTAAAAACCGCGAAAAACTCTTTGACCTTTAATAACATTTTTTCCTCACAGGGGAAAGATGGGGAACTTTCAAATTTTAGTTTTAATGATATTTTAAACAATCTCACCGATTTTCAGCTTGTTGGGAATTTATGTAACCTTGAATTTCTAACTTGACCGGACTATAAGTACAACAAAAGAATATAAACGTACATATATTCTTTTGTTGTACCTCAAGCCATTTTATTTTTCGAAGGACTAAAATATAGCATGGGTGCTGATATATTATTTTATTTTAGGACACCCTCTATGCCCCACCAGCCTCAGAAGTGTCATTTGAAGACCATTGCCAGTACAAATATCTGTTCAACTATAGAGGAGTGGCAGCTAGCTTTCGTTTCAAGCATTTATTCTTATGCAAATCTCTCGTATTCCATGTCGGAAATGATTGGCTTGAATTCTTCTACCCATCTTTGAAACCCTGGGTCCATTACATACCAATTAGCACTTCAGCCACTAAAGAAGATATCAAAAAGTACATTGAGTTTTTCCAAGAAAATGATGGTTTGTCAAAGGAAATAGCAGAAAGAGGATATCAACATATTTGGGATAATCTTACAGATAAAGATGTGAAATGTTATTGGAGGAAATTGTTAAGAAAATATGCAAAACTGGTGGAGTATGATGTGAAGAGGGATGGTAATCTCATAGAAATTAAGTAGACTGGCATGAGCTTACAATAAAGTGGAGTTTGAGGTTTGTACATTTTGTTTTATTTAGACCTTTAACAGACAGGCCGACAAGCCTAAATTGTGGGTCACTGATATAAGCGTAATTTCAGTCAACGTCGCTCATTATCTATGTAAGGAAATCCTACTTATAAAATGAGAAAGTTTGTAAGTATGTAAGTACGTGACTTTGTTACTCTTTCACGCATTGCGCACAACGTGGCACACAGCGCGATCTAGCCTCAAATTAATAAACAAGACTTAGTTTATGGAAAACATCTAATCAAAATCCTAGGGTCGCCAGACGTCACGTATTTTCTGACGTCACGTTATCGTGACGTCTGCTGGCTTTGGGATCTTAGTCTAACTCATAAGTAGCTTTTTATGTGGGTACGTAGGTATCGTAAAACGGATTTGTTGTGTAAATTCGTCAAGGAAACTGGGCGTACGTGGGAGTAATAGGAAGATTTAATAGTAAAATATTTTTATTTTTATAAGACATGATTCAGCTTATATCGAAATAATGGAGAATCTTACTTAATCTTATACAAAGAGAAATTTAATCACTGGGTGTTGTTTTTAATATTCATATACAATTTGACTTGTCAGTCTTCATTTTCATACACTTTTTATCTCTGTAATTCAAACAATTTTGCAAATCAGCTTACAAAAAGTCTCATGCACATTTTCATACAGAATATTTATATTTGAAAGAGCACTCACTACGGAAATTGTATTTCCGTATCACTATGGGATTATGAGAAATAATATATCACAGAAAGTTTAAAATTAACGTTTCTATGAGATGAACACAATCTCTATGTTACTTACGGCCGAATACAGAAACGCCGCTTAAAACTGTAATGCCACTTACATAGTTAGCAGCTTCTAAATTAAAAATTAGTGAGATTTTTTAGTTTAAGAGCTTGCGTATTGTGTAAATAGCCCTCACATTTTAAGTAGGCAGCGTATCAAGTATTTGGCCGTCATGTCAACACAATATTGGACTAATAGCTTCACCTTTGAATTTTTCTAACATAAAAAATAATATACTTAGTAGGTACCTACCTACCTTAAACAAGGTAGACCTATCTAAAAGGTACGGTCAGGCCCCAAATTCGATATCCACAGCAGCATTTTTATTGTAATTCATGTTGTATTCAAATGAATTAGGACTTTACAGGTAAAGAGTTGATGTACAACTTATGCAGAACTTTAAAGTTCTTTCTTTAACACATAACATTCTAATAATAGCAATTTTACGGTTACGATAGAAAATTAGTTTTGTTGCCTACTGTACACGTGGTAAAATGCGACAACTTTGTACCTGATGTGAATATTGTGCATTTTGACTAATAAATCTCAATTTGCAAACCTAATTCATTAACTATTTACTTGGAAAGCTTGCGTTCTAGAGTTTCGGCAATGGCTTCCAAGAAGTCCTCTGTGTGTAGGAACATTCCTTCCTTAGTGTTGGCCATTCCGTGGATGCATATTACCAGATCCTTAGTCATCTTGCCGCTATCGATGCATTCCACGCATGCCTGGAAAAACATACCACGTTAGCATGTTAATATACCACCAACTGCTGTATCAATATTTTAAATCCCCTATTTTCTTTCTCAATAATTACTCTTTGGGGGCTCGCTATTAACGACCCCTTACGATATGTTTTTATAAATTCTCTGGGGTCTAATTAATAACACATTTATCACGGTCAGTGCTGTCGGCCGATTTTCTTAAATATTAGCAAGGTATTACAATATTTATCTCGTAAACCAACTTTGTAAAGATATTTACAAACACTCACAACTTTACTTTAAATATATCAGAATTAAACGGATATGCAAGGTGATAAGAAGTGCGTTGGCTGCCAAATTAAGCAAGATAAGAAAAGTAGACAAAAGATAAAAAACAAAAAAAAAGTCACGTCGTGATAAGCCTATCGCATAGCTATAAAATTACAGATTTGGGAGGCTGAAAACCGATGTTATCAAACATAAGCCGCTTTCGAAGTGACGCATACTGATATCAAATTGCGGCATTTTAGGCGCAGTCAAAATTATCAATGTATGTAGAATGCGCTGATTAATAATTATTTGATTGAGTAAAATTATTTTATCAAATTAACCTTGACATGTCAGCTTAGGGGGTTTTCCAGATACAAAAATGTTCCTACGTAGATTAAAAGAATTAGAAAATGTATCGTACCTCTTCAAGCGCGAGGGCAAATCGTTGTAGTTCAGGTGTTCCGTCGAGTTTAGCGCGATGGATGAGTCCTCTGGTCCAGGCGTAGATGGAAGCTACTGGGTTGGTGGAAGTAGGCTTGCCCTGCTGGTGCATGCGGTAGTGCCGCGTCACGGTCCCGTGCGCTGCCTCTGACTCCACCGTTTTCCCATCCGGGCACATCAGCACTGAAGTCATCATTCCCAAGGATCCGTACCCCTGGAATTACAATCAGATCAACAATCAAGTACCCACTTGTGAGTGAACGAATGGACTCTGTTTCATTACTCGACGAATTGCCAATTAAAAGACGGACAAAACCACTTGACCAATTGACACATCATTTCATGGCTATCCTTGGTACCGTTGTAGATGGGATTTTATCATCTAAGCAATGTCCCAAAATTAAGGGACATTCAATCAATATAATGAAAAATTCAGTTCAACTCTGGGATGATTTTAAAATTTGGTACTCTGGAGTCTGGAGACACAGGCATTTATGTAGGTGTGCGGGGGCGGTGGTTATTTAGTGAAAAACCAATAAATATTATTTCACACTCATATTGTCAATTGATGAAAGGAGAATGCAAATAAACCGTTCACTATTCGCTTTACAACCTTGTATTCATATTCTAATCATTTTGATTAATATTCCTTCTACTTTACATAGTGCATACTTATTGTGACGTCAAGAAAAGTAGTACTTATAAATTACGTGATTTGAATTCAATGTAATAAAAACAAGTAAGTAGTGGCTAAATTAATTAACAGATTACAATGGGGCTGTGTAAATTAGCGAGGACGTAATAGACATAACTAGGTACGTATGCTCGTACGTCGTGAAGTGTATTTACTGTTTGAATTTACAATTTTATTATATGTGGTATTCTTTTTAAATAAATAAAATAATAAATTACGTACCTACGGTCAATATATCTCGTATAATGTAAACAACCGATTGTGATGATGTGTTGTTGCGATGAAACAATAACTGTTTCACTTAAAGATATTTAAGTACTACGAATTACCTAAAGATGTAAAAGGAATTTTGCAGCTGTGAATTGAGACGCACAGCTAAACGGCCATAAATCTGTAACATCTTATTTTTGATAAAATACAAAGTATTTTCATTTTGTAACTTAGCGAGATACTTACCTATAAGTTGGAAAACCAATATTTTAAATTTAAAAACGAAATCATAAATCAGGAAACGACCCCAGAGATAGTCCCTAAGAAATAATGCCATGTGGATGGATGTCATGGATTAAAAGTACATGACAATTTGGTTTAAAAAATAACACGTTTTTGAAAGTAAACCACTACCTGTACTGTACCTTACCCCTATACATATACAGGTAGTGGGTATTATGTACTGTATTGTACATTTTCCTTTTAAACTTTATTTTTTTCGCAAGAGAACATACAAAAAGTGTCCCTTTATGTCCCCTTATTTCTTTTACCTGAGCGACGATGTCTGACTGTACGTCTCCGTCATAGTTCTTGCAAGCCCACACGAAACCGCCTGAGCTCTTGATAGCCTGCGCCACCATGTCGTCGATCAATCTGTGCTCGTACCAGATCTTTGCATCCTCGAACTGCTTCTTGTAATCACTGTTGAAAGAAACATGATTTTACTTTACAGTATTTATAATTGTGAAGATTTGTGTGCGTATGTTTGTTACTCCGTCCGTCCTATATAATCTACTGAACTTGAATGATAATATGTCGTAAGGGACCCGAATTAAGGAAGGTAAATCAAGGACAGTTTAAAACAAACTTTAAAATAGAAGTCTAATGTTAGTCTCTTTGTAGACTATACTTTATTTTCTATGTTCCTGGGAACTAAGGACGCAGCTAGTGATGTTGATCAGAAATTATTAAATTATGTAGTTAAACGTCTGATTTGTTCAGAAATAATATTCAATTGAATAAAAGACAACCTTCTAGTTACCTACCTAAGGAATTTGAAAAATTGATATTTTATGTAAATGAATCTGCATAGCATAGTTTTCCTTATAATAAATATCCTTTGAAAGTTAAGTAACTGCGAAACTACCTGCATAATCCTCAATACCCGTCCTTTACCCGCACCGGACCATAAAAACGTATCGAAATTCTCAAAGTGTGAGTTACCGGTTATGAACGGCACTGACCTCTGATATATCTCCTCAAAAATGTCCTTGAAACGCCCGTCGTATCTCTTGAGAATTGTATTCTTTGTCGACAGGTATAGAGGCCATTTCTTTTGCAACGCAACCTGGGAACACAATTGTGATTTCAATCTCTTTTTCTTTCGATGCACCTGTAGAGATTACCTTCGAAAAGACTTACCTGGAAACTGGAGTGTGCAAACGAACGAATCGACTCATCCGTATTGTACATGCCCATAGCAACGCCCGGCACTTTGAAATCGTACAAAAGACGTTTCTCAACCGAACCATCTTGAGCCGTAAAAACAAGTTCTACCTGTAAATAATATTTACTTTAGAAATTGTAACACTTTACATGAAATCATGCTAATTTGACATCATAATATTTTAAGTTTCTTATCACCTAGCTTCTATAAACAGTCTGAGATAACATAATAATTTAGTATTTTCATTAGAAGTCTCTGGCGCAAGGTCAACTATTAAACGAATTTTATATTAGCAAGAACTCAAATCCATTTTACGAATAAACTAGTTTTGTTGAACTAAGCTTACTTTGCCTGGTTGAGGAACAACGAAGTCCTGGGCTTTGTATTGGTCTCCGTGCGCGTGACGACCGATGACAATAGGGTTGGTCCACCCAGGTACCAGCCGGGGGATACTCTTGCATAGGATAGGTTCGCGGAACACAGTTCCTCCGAGGATGTTTCGAATAGTCCCGTTCGGGCTTAGCCACATTTTCTTTAGTTTGAACTCTAGAATAAAGTCAACAATATTGATTACAGTTAGTCAAATGGAAGGAGTTATTTGGGTATGTTGCGGTTTGTGTGGGTAGGTGTTCTGAGATATTAATATTTCATGCCTACTCAAGTTGTGGGCGTAACATAAAGCGCAGTTTCCATACTAAATTCTCCCAACTGTTTCCTGAATAAATGCCTCTGAAACTGAAGCATGCTTTCAAAGTACACCTGCTTTTTTTAAGAAATGTTGATGTTCCAAACAGTAAAGTTACATAAGCTTTTAATTATGGAAGTCTTACAAAAATATTACGAAAGAAATTTAAATCCTCTGGATTCAGGAGGAAAATATTTGTATATAAACATGAGTATGAGTATATAAACATAGTATGCGCTTTTTGCTCTTATTCTCATTGTTAGGGGGACCGATGTTTTATTTGAATTATCTACACACACACTAAAACATCTTGTGTGTGTCTGTATGTTTGTTATGAATAAACTCAAAAACTACTCGACCGATTTCAAAAATTCTTTCAGCAAAAGATAGCTACATTATCGAGGAGTAACAAAGGCTTTTTTATCCCGATATTCCCAAGAGATCGGGACATACGCGGGTAAAACCGCGGAACCTATCTATGTTTTTGTCTCCATTTTCCACTCACCCTCAACTCTTTGTTCATCAGGGGTGATGGTGGCGCACTTGACTCCGACGTTGTGCTTCAGAATCGCTTGAGCGGAGTCTATGGTCACTTGGTCGTCGGTTGCATCGCGGTGCGGTAGACCCAAGTCGAAGTAGAGGCAGTCCAACTAGGAAACAGAAATTGGTAAGTTTTGCTGTAGCCACAAACACACAACTGTTTTTATTTTCAGTCGGGGGACCTGCGCTCGTGTTCTGTTGTTTTTCTTAACTTAACAGTAGTTTTATGCTAAACCTGCTCATTTGGGCTGCAAACGGCTATTTTTAGGGTTTCCTACTTCAAAAGGTAAAAGAAACATCCATAAACTTATGTTTTGATGTTATAAAAATGACCCGCTTGTCTGTCTGTTTTTTTTTGTTACTGTGTTTCACATTTGTATCCTACTAATATTGTAAATGTGAAAGTTTGGGTGATAAATTTTGGTATAGAGATAGATAGAACCTTGGAGAGGGACATAGGCTAATTTTGATCCCGTAAATCCCGCGGGATCGAGACTTACGCAGGTAAAACCGCGGGGCGCTGCTAGTAAAAAATAAAACAAAGTTACTTAGCCACTAATCTTGTGAGAAAACCTTAAAACGTCCTACAAAATGTTTATAAATTAACTTTGATTCGATTGTGAATACGTAGAAGTGTGAATGAGTGGGTATTATAGATAGATATGGGGACAACATAGTTCCATTGGCCTAGAACAGTGATACAGATAACAGAAATAGCAACGCCATTGACCTACTGATAATGATTATATTTACTCCAATTAAACGCTTTTCACAATAATATTAAACCTTTTATCGTAAGTTCAATGAGATTTTAATTTGTTGTGATAATAATAAGCTTGAGAGATTCGGGTTTGTTTTTGTTTGTAAATTCTCAATATTATTGCCTACTAACGTCCGGCATTAATTAGCAACCATCTCTTTAGTTTTAGAGATTGATATTTGATTATCAATCTCTAAAAATTGGCCTCGAAATCCCACCTGTCAATATGTAACCTTTTACATATCAATCTGTAAAACTTTAGATAGGTAGATTTGGTAAATAATTTCCAGCGTAAAATCACCCTATAGAAATGTAACTGATACTAAATGGTTATAGATACAATTATCGCAGTCCTGGCCAATACTAAAATATAAAGCCCGCATATCTTTATTGAGTCAATTCAGTCCATAAAGATAAAAGATTATTAGGTTTCTATCATTATTTGTTTAACTTCTATATACCAAGTAGGTACCACAGCGAGCGAGCGGTTTTTATTCTTGATCCATAAAAACTTCCTGTACCTATCTACATAGTAAAAGGGGCCATGTGGTTATTGCGTTAGATTGTTTGAAATTCTATAGAGTTGTTTGATGTGATTTATTGCAATAGAGATCGATTCGCAAATAGATTGAAAGTTATTGGTTAAATTGAGGCCCCGCGATATACGAAAAGAATAGCGTAGCACCTCAACTCTAATAGTACCTGGCATTTTTTAAATTTATCTTATACCTCAACTTATTGTTTTGTTTATTTATAACTACTGGGTGCCTAGTGCCTACTAGTTCAAAGTTATGACTAGTGCCTATGCCATATTAAATTATCATCACAGATGTTTTAAGTATTCCTCTCTCATATTTTTTGCGTCCGGTCCCAAACCTGCGTAGTTATTTTTTTTTTAGTTGATAAATGTTCATTTTATATTCTCTAGAAATGATTATAACTAACCCCTTTTTTGCGATCTCTCTGGAAAAGATCGCAAAAAATCGGGCACGAAATACAAAAAGTTATATTTTTATATCAACTAACCTTGACGTATGGGAATATGAGCCTTTCCTTAATTTTAGCCCAAATTATTCTAGTCATCTCGTCTCCATCCATTTCCACGATAGGATTTTTAGCCACAACCCTCTTAGCTGATCCATCTGTTGATAAAAATGAAAGATAAAAAAATGTTTTACAAGATTTCCCAAAGTTTTGAGACCAGTTTCAGTTTATAGGACGAGGTTGTGAGCCTTGCAATCCATAACATTTAGCAAGTACCTAAATAACTACCGGTTTTACTACACCATTGAAATAATTGGTGAACACGTAATAATTGCTGTAAGTGTCAATTAGGTATTTAGTTACATTTTTTGGAGAATGAGTTTCTATGTACTTCTGAAATAAAGCAAAAGGTAGGTAGGTAGGTACTCCTAACTATTTAAGATATCAACAAATAAATTAAGACGACAGCCTACCCTCAAATTATTGCTCTTGATGGCCCAATTAAAACAGTTGGACTTTGTACAGTTTCACTCAATTTTAGTTACTACTTTAATTTAGACAATCAAAAGAATAAACTCTGGCTACAGCAGAAGGAAGCGACACAACTAGGTTTAACGATCGATCAACGAAACGTGCAATGAAATCCTTTCGAAGTCGAACCTGATAGCTTATATTACCTAACCAACAAATTATGAATGAAAATGTACTCACAATTTCTTCTAATAATTCCAATTTCCGCCACAGTCTTTAATAATTGTCTCGCATTTGTCCCGGCCATGTTTTATTTGACGTGGCGTTTAATTTTAATTATTTCCCACCCGTGCACGCGGACAATACAAACCTACAAGTGGCTAAAGCAAAGATCAGCTGCTGCCTGACTGAAGCCAGACGAACGAGCTAAAGTGAGAAGTGATTGTGCGACTGTGACAGACTGAAACAGCGAGTGAACCCTGCTCTGTAGTCTTACGACGCACGGCACAGTACACTGTACCGGCAATGGTAGTAGGACAACGATCTATAATAATAGGTCTATGTATGAAAGTGAAAACTGGCGTGATACACAATTTAGGTTTCGTTGTGTTACCATGGTAATATACTACACAATCTGGTATATATCTCGTTGGTCGGAGTAGGATATATAATAATTAATAATGAGCTAACTAGGTTTACTTACATAATATTTGAAAGTCTTTTGGCCGAATACAGAAACGCAAGTTATTCGAGGGCTCAAATAACTGGCGTTTCTTTATTCTGTATTACTTAAATAGTTAAGCAGCTTTAATTTTAAATGGTATGATTTTTTTAAATTTGGTGGCTTTTTTAAGTTAAGTTGTCCTCAAATTTTGAGAAGCGTTTCAATATTTACCGTTAATTTAGTTAGTCCTAATTAAGAGATGTTTTCATAATCACGATATTTTAGAGGAATTATATCCACGATCATGAATTTGTTAATGAATTTAGTTCATTTATTCCTTGATTCGCTTACGATTGTTAAGTTTGAACTAAAAAGTTATCCTTCTGTCGTGGTCAGATCACTGTGCCACCCATATGCGGTCGGTTTTTGTCCCCCCCTCGTCTCGCCGTCGCCCGTCGGCGGTGTAACCCCGCCCCCACCAAGATAAGTTGCCGGCCGGCAGCCGGTTGCCGTACGTGTGTGTGTTTTGAATTTCGTGTTGTGTGCGCTGCAGCCGGCCACAGCGGCCGAGTAGCTGTTACTAAAACGTAAGTCAATTTAATCATTTAAACGTCGTCGTGGCTTTATTAACCACAATTTACGCGTGTAACATAACCCATTCGGTACACCGCAGGCGTTGATGCTGTACCTACCTAACCTTCACATGGACTCCTCGATTTTCTCTTCTCAAGCTCAGTCTTTAGTCCGGATAGCTTTTGGAAGCTCTCCGAACAAAGAATCCAAAACGTTGACAGAGAAAAAATTAACACAATTTTTGAAAGTAGCATTGTTTAACGCTTGGTTAGTGTGTAGTATAAAAATAAATGCTTGCTCTAAATAATGTCTAATTTTACATACTAACCCGCCTTAGTATGTTCAGAAATGTACTTACCTGAATTAATACTGTACACTTAATCATTGTAATAATGAGGAGATAGTATTTGACCCTGAGATAACTGGCTCAAATAGGTCAACAATTAACACCATGTTGAGTGTATTTTCTGCTTCGGGAGCAAATACTTGTGTCTATTCCAGGCTTATATCTGTGTAGGCACTTTAAAATTACATAATTTATATCATTTAATTTTTATTTTAGTCTGCTTTACTTAAGTAAATAAATTGGTTAGGTACTTAATTCACTCTCCCTTGAATGCCGACGTTTGTGACCAAAAAAATACCACGAAGATGTTTTGACATAAAAGGTCTACTAAAGTTATTATAACCTATAACAAATGTAAATCTTGCTAACAGCGCAGGCCCTGCAATTAAAACAAAACAATTTATAACATCAGACAATAATTTTATTGTGTGATGTTAAAAATTGTATAGAAAGTAACATAAACCAATTATTGGTTTATGATTAAGATATGAACCTCCTGCTGTGAGGTGTTATGCAGGGTATCTATAGTACTTTCAAGTCACCTATAACGTAGGTAATAAAAATGTTGTTAACTATAAATTGTTCTTCATTAGATTTATCAGTATTAAAATAATTATACCTACTATGTATAGTAAAAGTATAAATAATTTAACTGCGTCAGTTGTCATTTCTTTTAATATTTATCTGATGTCTGTCGACTATTTTATTTATATATTTTAAATCATTAATCAACACCCATATTCTGTACACACAGAAATATTTTATAATATTTCACAGAAATATTTTATAATATTTCTGCGTATCTCTTGAAGGTCTACACGCCTACGTTAAATCTATCTTACGTAGACGCCTATGTATATATTTTACGATAAATATTTCTATTTTATGAACTAACCGACCCGTGGTTTCATCTGCGTAAGTCCCGATCCCGTGGAAATATCTGTATAAAAATTAGCCTAGGCGCCAGGCCTAGGCATTATTAAATGTCATTCACTATCCAGGGATTATATTATTTGCTCTAATGTCATTATCCAGGGAAGAAACAGTCGACTACGTTAGTATGAAGAAAGATTAGGTAGACTTTCCTCTTAAGGAGTAAACAAACACACGCACATTATACACACTTACTAACCTTCACCTTTAAAATATTAGTACGTAGCAGTTAAATTTTTCAGCCGTGATTAGTGTCATGATCAAAATATCAAGTTCTACTAACCTACTTCCTAGTCACTGGGAACATCAAGATAGTCTACAATACAATCGTGGGTGGACTTAAGTACGTATTACGTTTTTTACGCGATTATTAACTACTGCACATTATTTAACGTCATTGCGTATACCTACTTGTATTTTTAAAACAGTGATAAAATAGACGGAATCGCGGCACGTGTTTATAATCAGCTTAAAACCGAAAGTAGGTGAAAAATGATTGTATAATTATTAATTATACCCGCTTAAATATATAAAAATAGCAGAATATGTAGGTATAGGTACTCTTATAGATCATATAAATTAGAGATAAAAAGCTACCTACGTCAATCTCTAGCGCATTGACTTATTTTTACAGCGTTTACGTTTAGGAGTTCATAAAATACACGCAAAAATCATAATATTATTTATTAGTCTTTCGTTGGTTAAAAATGGGTGAAGGACGAACTGAGAAATACATTTACATTTATATTTCTGCAGTAGCTCAATTTATTTTATCGACTTATAAAAATAACCTTTGAACGAAAGTTATAATCGATTCGTTGAAGCTAATAAAAAATGATTTCTTCTTCTTCTTCTCAGGGTGCCTCTCCAACTAGTGAAGGCTGGCAGTCAGTTCAGCATATTTTACTCGATCTCTTGCGAGGCTAAATAGTTTGGCGGCACTCGCTATTCCTGTCCACTCCCTGATGTTTCGTAGCCACGACTTTTTCCTACGACCAACCTTTCTTTTCCCCGCAACTTTTCCCATCATAATTAGTTGCAGTAGTCCATATCTGGGGTTACTCAATAAATGTCCAAGATAGGCAACTTTTCTTTGCTTGATGGTTTGCGAAAGCTTGCGTTTTTGGCAAAAAAGGATTAAAAACATGAAAAGAAAACAAACTGCAATTTTGACTATGCATTTAAAAGTCATATCTATTAGGATATCCTGTATCGCGGTGCGTAACACATAATAAAATATTTATATTCTGCAAAGCGTTAAAGATAAATGTGCAATATATGCACCTTCTACGAATATATTATACAGTTGATCAAAATCGCTATCCATTTTTGCGATACCGGTCTCAATATTGATCAAATCATGCTTTAAATACACTAATAGGTATCTACAGGAATATTTTCGCGTGAGTGGATTTTTGATGAGTTTCTTTTACATAGACAGAAACTAAACTCTTTTCTCTTGCCACAGGAGAAATGTATAGGCGTGTGTTAGTCACTTGCTGTTGAATATGTATGCCTGTTTGACAAGCAGAGACGGAGCCGCAAAAGAGCGAGAGCCGTATTCACAAACGACCCTATGCGTGACTTAAGCTTTCTCTTGCTCTTATGAGTGATAATTAAAATACACGTCAGCGAAAATTTGACATAATCTGAGCCCACCCCTAGGGTCGTTTGTGAATACTGCTGTAGTCTCCTCACGGTGCAATATTCAGAGATACCCATTTATTTGAAAAACTTATTCTGTCTTGTGGTTATTTAATTTTATGATATCTTTATGGTTTGTTACAGTATAGACGATACTAGGTCAATATGTGCGGGGGGTGTGTACGTTTGCTACGCGTGTGGAAGCCGGTGCCACGCCGGCTCAACTGCCGGCTATCCAGCTCGTCGTCTGCAGCGCCGCCGACTCCGGGCGTGCCCTACTCTAAGCTCAGCGTAGGGATACCGAAGGAGATCTGGCAAGATGAACGAAGGTAAATTTACGCCTTTACAGATTGTCTTAAGGATGGTTAAGGGCATGTGGTCTTCACAACTAAGTCAGACTCATCCGGTTCAGATAAGTTGACTGGAGCAGCTACTAAGAGAGACAGATAGACGCTTTACAGAAACTTCTGAAGTGGCTATTTCTACAGCTGGGTAAGTTGTCGCTTCCCGTCAATATCCTCCTTAACCGAGCGATGTTCTCGGTTGCATCCCTCTCGGGAGTCCGGGGGAGTCCTACTCGCATAGTATCTTATTCCCTAGATATAACTTTATTATTTTGTTTTAGAGTGGCAGTAGTACCGGCTGTGGTTAGCAAATTAGTCAAGAAAGGTTTCAGCGTGAACGTCGAAGAGAATGCCGGAGCATTCGCCAACTTTCCTAATAAGGCGTACGAAGAGGCCGGCGCTAAAGTCACCAACTTGAAAGATACATTCCAGTCAAGTCAGTCTATTTATTAATTTAATAAGCCTTAGCCTTTCACCCATTTAAATTCAAAGAAATAGGGTATGAAAATAGTTACAAATTGTAACGTTTAACTCCAACCTTCTTTTTATGACCAGCGGTTTAAACTTTGTGTTGGTTAGTCAGTCAGCCAGTGACGTTGTTGTTTTTATGTTATTGTAATAATAAGGTTTACATACACCTCCTCCTCATCTGAGAAAAGTTCATGGTTGCATTCCTCTCGATAACCCAGGGTCCGCTAAAACCCCATTATCTTGGGTACTGTAGGTAAGTCTGTCCACAACTACTGTAAAAAAGATTACGCAATATTATTACGGCCTGCCTAACCCTAACCTTCTTTTGGGACCAAGTAGTTTACCCGTCACTGCTCGGGGAGAGCTCCAGGTTCGGTAGTCTTTCCCAGATCCCTTAGTTCCCTTTTTCGCCACCCATGGGAAGTGATTGAGTAGCCCTGGAGTAGTGGAAGGTATACACAGAATACAGAAACATATTTTCAGAAAAAGATTTAATGTTTCCTCAGACATTTTCTCCGTCTACAGTTTCGGATTTACAATTAATATTCCAGTTAACACTGTATGTATATGTGCGAGTTAAAACTAAAACTGTCATTTATATTTCAGATATCGTATTGAAAGTCCGTCCGTTAGTAAATACAGAGTTAGCCCACGTGAGGGATGAGGGAACTCTGATATCGATGTTGTATCCAGCCCAGAACCAGGAGCTCATCAAGAAACTTGCTGAGAAGAAAGTCAATGCGTTTGGTAAGTCACTCATACATTCAACATAAGCAGAAATATAAAGAACGCAAGCATTTATTTGGGCCAGTACACTACAAATCAAACAGACATAAATCTGTTTGATTAAAGTACAAAGCCCGTTTGAACATCATCTCTATAGGTAAGTGGACTAAGAGGGGCTTAAGATGGCACATGCCCACTCGTGATGTCTTAATAGGTCTCGGTAAAAAAAGATAGCAATAGAATGAGTTTAGACCTAGCTTTTTAGTGGCTGCACCGGTCTACGAATCGGAATAATGACGAATATTCATGGTGATTCAAAACCTACAACTAAGCCACCCTACACTACCTTCACCTGGAATAACTAGGGGTTCTTCTTTTTCTTTTCGTATAGTGGTGTGGCTCACCTAGTTCGCCCAAAGGCCTCTAACTTCACTTAGCGACTGCTATTAGAGATAACAACCGGGGGCAACTGCTTAACATGCCTTTCGAAGCACGGAGGAGCTCGAGAAAATGATTATTTGCCACACAAATTTTCGGTCACCATCCAAGTAATGACTGCGCCAAGCATTGCTTAACCTGCACGACCGTTCAAGATCGGCAGGTATATCTAGTCTAAAGAGCTCCTCCTAGGGGTAAATCCCACGATCGTGAGCATTGTTAACCCCCATAGCATAGCATAAATATTTGTGTCTGGTCTGGGTGTCCCTCTATGTATAATATGTATGTATTTACAAAAGAAAAATAAATATAAGTATTATATCCGTTGTCTAGTCACCGTAACACAAGCTTAGTCGCTTACCATGGGGCTAGATGGCGCTGTGTGTTGTTCACAGAATTTATTTATTTATTTATTTATTTATAGCAATATTGCTTGCAAAAGTACTGAAATAAGATATTTTCCAGCGATGGACTGCATCCCGCGCATCAGCCGTGCGCAAGCGTTTGACGTTCTGAGTTCGATGGCGAACGTGGCTGGTTACAGGGCTGTCATCGAAGCAGCCGCCAATTTCCCCAGGTTTTTCTCTGGTAAGTCTGGTTACTGATTAAAACGGCCTTAAAATACGGAAACAACATAGTTACAATTGAACGTTTGGTCTGTAACTGACACAACGCTTAACCCAAACATCTTCGTCCAGTCTAGAAAATTGTCACATGCACTATGTAGGTAACACTTAGAAAAGATGGGGGTGTGTGGGCTAATTTTTGTAAGATAATCACATACTATGATAAAAACAGCAAGCTATTTTGTTACTACGAGTATTGACATCTAAACTGTAATTACCACGCCTTAATTACGTGTAATAATGATAAGAAGCAGATCCGTCGATAATGTGTTGATCCGGTTGATGTCAGGTCAAACGTGAGTCGTCTCACACATCTATACTTCTATACTAATATTATAAAGAGGTAACGTTGGTAACATGTATGTATGTATGTATATTGGGGGTAATCTCCGAAACTACTAGACCGATTTCAAAAATTCTTTAACCATTAGAAAGCTACATTCACCCTGAGTAACATAGGCTACTTTTGATCCCGATATTCCCACGGGGTCGAGACTTACGCGGGTGAAACCGCGGGAATCTGCTAGTCAGTAAATAAAATCATGGCCTTTTACCTCATGTAGAAAAGTTCAATGTGTAGAAAACACTTTTCGCATCGATCGTCTTTTGTTTTCACCTATTTCGAACGTTAAAGTACCTATATTTATTTCGTATTTTTAGGGTTCCGTACCTAAAGGTAAAAACGGGACCCTATTACTGAGACTTCGCTGTCTGTCTGTCTGTCTGTCTGTCTGTCTGTCTGTCTGTCTGTCCGTCCGTCCGTCCGTCCGTCCGTCTGTCACCAGGCTGTATCTCATGAACCGTAATAGCTAGAAGGTTGAAATTTTCACAGAAGATGTATTTCGGTTGCCGCTACAACAACAAATACTAAAAACGAAATAAAACAATTATTTAAAAGGGGCTCCCATACAACAAACGTGTTTCAAAAATAACAAGGAGTCGAGTCAGGACAGGAAGGACAGGAGGACAAATCGAGTTGGTCATGGAATTCAAAATGGCTGCCCTATCTGTCAAATATACTAGTCTGCCTTACTTACCAAAGAGTTTATTTTATGTTTCAGATTTTCTTTGTGCCAAGGTTTTTTTTTTTCAGTGATTCGGTCGTTTGATGGGAGTAAGAATCGAAGATAAATATTTCATATTTTCCTATAAAATTTAAAAATTGGTTGTTGTAAACCATTTTAGGGTTCCGTATCCAATTGTGATAGTGGTACGGAACCCTTTATGCGCGAGTGTCGCACTTGCCCCGTTTTCTTTGTTTTTATTTCGATTGCGTTTTGTTTTCGTTTTTTTTACTCCGTGGTTACGTGTGTTAGCCTCAGCTGCTACGGCTCGCGCGGGGTGCTGGGTTTTGTCGCGGCGAGCAATCCAGCCAGAGCGCGGGCTGCCTTTCCCTTTGCGCCTCCGCGGGTTATAAAACACCTAGGGGTGTGACAGACAAGAACATGTGGAATTGGGGTAGGCAGATTCGGATCTGGGACTGATATATACCTAATCTATATTTATAATATGTACCTAATACATTTTCTAGTACCTGTTAGGAATTGCATATAAAACGCATCTTAGTTTATCTTTGATAAACTATTTAGCACATTTGCACACATTAGCACACACCAAGTGTGGTCTGCACTATATACAGGGTGAACCATTTAAATGGACCTTCAGGGGGATATCCTAAACTACAGAAGATAGCGAAAAATGCTGAAAGATGTTGCGTCCCCGATTGTGACAAAAACTAAAATGGCATTATTAGATTTTTGAAAAATTCATTACCCAATGTTCGATTCCTGGCTAGGGTAATGAATTTTTCAAAAATCTAATAATGCCATTTTAGTTTTTGCCAAAATCGGGGACGCGACTCCTTTCAGCATTTTTCGCTATCTCTTATAGTTTAGGATACCCCCTGAAGTCGCATTTAAATGGTTCACCCTGTATAATGCCTAGGAATTGTATACAATTCCTAGATTTCGTACCCCTTCGGTGACATTTATACCGATATCGATTCCATTCATCAAAGTAGAACAAATATGCAGCGATTCACGTATTATACCTAGGAATCTGTCAACTTAAAGTAATGAATAGTTCATAATATTAAACAGCTAATCTACGCTGTTGGTTCACTCCACACCTTCAACTGTCGCATGTGTTTACCCTAGATTACATTTCCCTACCGTAATATTAGGTACATAATGCTCTTTAAACATCATTTTCAAAATACGTCAACTCACATTGTTTGCAAATTGTTTAATTGCGACGTTTGCGGATGAGTGATTACATAATTATGTGCAGATTTATTAATTTCAGTATCGTGGTAGATACTACCTGTGTCCTTTGGTTTCTCCAATTAGTCCCGATCTTGTTGGCATTTTAAACCCCCCTTTCTCAGTGGATACTTACACTGCACATACATCATTAATCTAAATTATTTTGCTGTAGCACAAGCCTAATCTAGAACTCTGTTGTGTTTTAATACTCGGTCAGGCA
>OY292394.1:41407561-41616257 GCA_958496205.1 Idaea biselata | reverse complement strand
GCACCTATTTTTCTACCTTGATTTTCGCACAAAATATTATAAAAATAAAATGAAAAAACATTTATTTCTTCTACTATGCAAAATTAATTATTAAGATTTTAGTTCCGATATTTCTTCAGTAAGTACATTATTTTTGGCTAGTTAATAACCAATTAAACTAAGCCATAAGTAATTAATATTTCAATATGTTTAATAACGCAGTAGAATCCTACGCTTATCGTCGATTATGTAAAACTAGAACAAGGCTAATATAATTCGCATTGGCTTCAACTTACACAGTACCTACATTATAATAAACTGCGTGTACTACCACCGTGTACCTTTCATTTGAGTGACAATATGTTTATGATCCTTTGTAATACTAGAACCAAGTAGACTGGGATTACTTGCATAGAATATCCGGTTGCTCGGTAACTAACCACAGTCTTGCGATTCATCAATCTATCTATATCTTTAAAATTCTTTCTCCTGAGTGACTGACTGATCAACGCACAGCCTAAATCGTTGATAGTAGAGAGTTGGAAAAAATGGGTTCTTTATATGATTGAGGCATCTGGTAAGAAAGGGTTTTTTGAAATTCCCACGGGATCGGGACTGACGCAGGTGTAACCGAGGGACACAGCTCACTAGTTGTATACTAGCTATAATGGGTTTTACACCAATCGGTTCAGTAGTTTTACTTTCATCCATTACTCCAATGATACCTCGGCAAATGACATCCAAAACAAAATCATAAAGAGAATTAAATAAAACAATATAAAGGACGATCGACGCGAAGTATTAACTTCCATAAATCCTCACAAACTTTCGCTTTAATTATATTTGTAAAAATTATTTGTACTTACTTACATAATACCTTTCTAATCCATCTTCAAAATCACCTGTAACTTATCGTTTGATTACGGGAATTGTGTTTATCAATGAAAAGAATCGATTTAATTTTATATCTTTGAAACTACCTGATTTATTTTCGGTAATCTTTAGCGATAAATGCATTGTTAAAAAATTATCTACGCACGAAGAAATCGATTACAAGATTGATAATGGGTTTAGGGAAAGATAGGACTGCATTCGACCTGATTCGTGGATGTCGAAAGATTATTTTTATTTTGAGTGCTTCAGTTTTTGTTACTGCTATATGCAATAATTACAATAAAACGTTCTATATCTGTATTGTATTAAAAAAACGTACATAGGTACTAAGGTACTCTATCCGTTGTTAGATTGGTGGTAAATGGCATGTCGTATTTATTTACAGGCCTCCAGCTAAAATGTGTTTTTTTTTAAATGCTTTTTGTCGTGTCATGTCACGTAACTTTTACTTTTCAGAGGTGGTAGCGCCCTAATCCTTGTGGTTGGGGCTACACCGGCCGCCTTGGCTGCTCGCCAATGGTAATTTACTAGAGCAATTTGAGTTACCTATAATTATTTGCTAGACGATAAGGTACAAAAGTTTCTGCACTGAGATACCTTACTTTAGATTCTTACTGTTTTAATCAAACGAATTTTCTAACGTAAATCCCTTACCCCCTAAGGGATTTACGTTAGAAAATTCGTTTGATTAAAACGTCCATAAATTACGTGAGGTGTTTTTTGAAATTTTCTGTCTCTCCCTCCCCCCCTGGTGAGATGTCGTGAGATTTTATTCAACCCCCTCCCCCATCCTCCAATCTCACGTGAGATTTTTCAAAACGTGGGTTTCTTACGTAAACGCGTTGGATTGTTATTTTAAAAAGAAAAAAAAATGCTTCGTGTAAACTGTAGTGTGTTCAGTGGAGCAGTAAAATACAGCTCCGGTAGCAGAATTTTTTTTTCAGTGTGTACAATCTGGATTAAATGGACCAAAATAGTATAATTTTTTTTTTGTTTCAATCAGAAAAAAAATTGCGTGATATTTGCCGAGACCCTCCCTCTCACCAACGTAAGATTAGATGAGATTTGACTCGACCCCCTCCCCCCCTTAAACATCTCACGTAATTTATGGACGCCCCCTTACATTTCTCACTAGTAAGTGAGATCCGTATCCGATAGAGGTGCTTGTCTAAATCATATGCAATGCAAAGAACGCAACGTTTGTTCGAAACTAAGAACCTTTGGTAAGGCCTCCGTTTATTTATAAACGTGTTTATCCGTCCAGTAGTAATCACAAGTGCTAAACAAATTTAGTTTTGTTTGAGCAAGCTATTTAATCATTTAGAACGACCTAACATTGCACTCGAATAGGCTAGTCTTACGAGGAGCTGTTTTGTCGTGCCTCGATGGATGTAAACAGGATCTAGCAATATTAACAAAACATCATGTGAACCAGTATGATTTTTTTAACTTTAACATTGTTTTAATTACATCATTTGATTTCTAGACATGAACTATTAAAAATATCTTGTCCAGAGATAATGTGTTTTGATGCTGAATCTATCTATTGAGCGATAGAACCATTATTGAAAACAATAATAGGAGAACTACAACTGCGTCTTTGTCCAGACTGTATAATTGACTGACTGATAGATCAACGCACGGCTTAAACCCCTGATAGTTAAGAGTTGAGACTTGAAGAGTGTTCTTTATATTATAAGTTGTAAGTATCCGGTATGAAAGGGTTTTTCGAAATACTCACGGGATCGGGGCTTACGCGGGTGAAACTAGCTAGTTTGTATACAAAAGAAGATCGTTTTTGAATAATTAAGATTGAATTAAATACCTCACATACGTCTTGTAAATTTTCGCATTGAAGTGTTACTGTTTGTCCACACATAGTACTACAGGTGAAAAGCAAATAATGTTTTGCCTACATGTTTTTCAAATACGCACGTTCTATTGATTAATTCATTTATTAGTAGAGCAGTTATTAACTGATTATTATTACAAACTGTTTTACGTAAACGTTCTTGTAATGAATGCAAATATTTACATAATTTACTGAGATTTCAACCCATTATTTGACATTGATAACAATAGTTTGCTTTATGAGATAAATTGCATAAGCAACTGACGAACTCTCTGATGTAGTTGGCGACACCCGCCTGTTACGCAGGATACTTGCTGTGCCCCGCGAGTTTACCTGCCTAGTGACGTAGTCCTTGTTTCCTTGGTAATACCGAGATAAAAAGTATCCTATGTGTTAATAAAGGTTTTGCGTGATTAACCGCCGCACTCAGAGACATTTAATGTTACTTAAACTGTCACTTAGTAATGATTTTCTTTGTAAAATCGTTACTTAATATACATATAACCATTAAATGTCTCTGAGTGCGGCGGTGACACAGAAACAAAGAAACATCAAAATTTCGCATTTATATTTATATAAAATTCGATAGATAGGACTTGTTCCTTTATACAGGCGAAAATAGAAAATATTGTCCACCATATTTTAGAGTTGCTATTAATTAAAATTATTAGGACTTTAGGGGACGTCTACCTACTCTTTTCTTTATACAACTTACAAACGTAGTCGACTGTTTCCTCCCTGGATAAAGACAATAGAGAAAATATGTATACCTACTTATATAAAATAAAGCATAAAATCTATATCAGCTATGACCATATTAGGTTTTATGGCATTACCATTTTTGCTCTAATGTCTAGGGCGGAAACAGTCGACTATTTTTGTATGGAGAAAGAATAGGGAGACTTTACTCTTAAAATCCTGTTTAAGTTACGAAACTTTACACTTGTAAATATCATATATAAGTAGTTACTCGTAGTTTCAGTAGCAATATCTCATTATGTACCTAATACGCGTGTAAATAAAATCCTGTTTAAGTTACGAAACTTTACACTTGTAAATATCATATATAAGTAGTTACTCGTAGTTTCAGTAGCAATATCTCATTATGTACCTAATACGCGTGTAAATAAAATCCTGTTTAAGTTACGAAACTTTACACTTGTAAATATCATATATAAGTAGTTACTCGTAGTTTCAGTAGCAATATCTCATTATGTACCTAATACGCGTGTAAATAAAATCCTGTTTAAGTTACGAAACTTTACACTTGTAAATATCATATATAAGTAGTTACTCGTAGTTTCAGTAGCAATATCTCATTATGTACCTAATACGCGTGTAAATAAAATCCTGTTTAAGTTACGAAACTTTACACTTGTAAATATCATATACTAGCTGACCCGGCAAACGTTGTTTTGCCTTATAAATTATAGATAGTAGCCGATTCTCAGACCTACTGAATACGAAAATAAAATTTCATAAAAATCGGTCAAGCCGTTTCGGAGGAGTACGGTAACTAACACTCCTCCGAAACGGCTTGACCGATTTTTATGAGATCGGTTCAGCGGTTTAGGCGTGAAAGCGCTGTTACGTAAGTCCCGATCCCGCGGGATTTACGGGATCAAAAGTAGCCTATGTCCTTCTCCGAGGTCCCATCTATCTCTATACCAAAATTTATCAAAATCGGTTCAGCGGTTTAGGCGTGAAAGCGCTGTTACCTAAGTCTCGATCCCGCGGGATTTACGGGATCAAAATTAGCCTATGTCCTTCTCCGAGGTCCCATCTATCTCTATACCAAAATTTATCAAAATCGGTTCAGCGGTTTAGGCGTGAAAGCGCTGTTACCTAAGTCCCGATCCCGCGGGATTTACGGGATCAAAAGTAGCCTATGTCCTTCTCCGAGGTCCCATCTATCTCTGTACCAAAATTTATCAAAATCGGTTCAGCGGTTTAGGCGTGAAAGCGTAACAGACAGACAGACAGAGTTACTTTCGCATTTATAATATTAGTAAGAAGTAAGATAAGTAGTTACTCGTAGTTTCAGTAGCAATATCTCATTATGTACCTAATACGCGTGTAAATAAAATCCTGTTTAAGTTACGAAACTTTACACTTGTAAATATCATATATAAGTAGTTACTCGTAGTTTCAGTAGCAATATCTCATTATGTACCTAATACGCGTGTAAATAAAATCCTGTTTAAGTTACGAAACTTTACACTTGTAACGAGTAACTACTTATATATGATTATAAGTAGTTACTCGTAGTTTCAGTAGCAATATCTCATTATGTACCTAATACGCGTGTAAATAACATTCAAGGTCGATTTGTGGGCTCTTGTTATACGGCTCATAAATATTGATGTTATTTTAAATGTTATAAAAACAAGTTAGACGTAACCGGGGTCTTATCTGTAACGTTTTTAAAATGTTACCGACCTTTTCACGTAAAAAATCGAGTTTTGTAGACATATTAATTAATGTAGACTAGTCCGTAAATATTATAATAAATTTTCGATACCTAGTTAATTTAATTATTATACCTATCACATACTACCAACCGGCACGGATAAGTGAATTATGCAGTTTACAAAAAAAAATACGGTCGAATTGAGAACCTCCTCCTTTTTTAAGTCGGTTAAGAATCTCTAAATGATAATGAAACTGTCTCGATATCCGTGTGAGGGTTTGAAGTTAGCGTAGAAACAGACAGTCGAACACAACGTCTTTGCTTTATATTCAGAGAAGACTTCATGTATACATTAGATTAAAATTGGTCTACATTACCCAAACAGACGTGCTTGGTAACAGATGAGGGATCTGACAGATTTTGTCCTGATTACATAAGTCAATAAAAAAAAACTACACAAATATTATGTTATGTACGTACATGTTTAGTTGTAATGATAACTAAGAACTTTTTATTATCATTTACGACACTTTTAGGACTTACTAATAATTTGTCGCTGTACGACCATAAATGTACAGTGTACATTATTGATGCTTAGGACATAATATAGGATAGGCTTTCAGGAGACGGCAATCTATAGGTGTAATAAGGACACTATTAACAATTTGACCTGAATCCTTAGAAATTATGAATCAAATCCTGACCAATATGTAATGTACTACAGGAAGAGGGAGCCGGCGAAGGGGGATACGCGAAGCAGATGAGTGAAGATTTTCTGAATGCGGAGCGCGCGTTGCTGGGGAGAGAAGCGAGGACTTCCGACGTCATCATCAGCACAGCTTTGATACCGGGGAAACCGGCGCCTGTGCTCATTCTTGAGGTAAATATACTGGATGTAAGAAATTGTATGCTGGGTGTCGCAAAGGTGTCCTACCCTGGCCATTTCGCCCTTGACCCTGATTTTAGCGATAAGAATTAAAAAAAAAACTGTTAACGAATATGTGTTTTAATGACGATCAAATATGTGTTTGATTCAAACGGATCTAGTACAGTGTTCAAGGAAAGGGGAGAAAGGAACAATCTTTGACTAGGCTTCCGTAGGATATGTTTTCTATTACAAATTCACTCGAACGATAGTGGATTCTCTTATACGTGAACACTGGGTTAAATGAAAATATTAAAACTAGTTCGCAGGGCGGTAAATGTAAACTAGTAAAACTTTTGTTCTTGTCAAATTTATTTTACCTTTTTGTTATTTTCATATTTACTAAATAATACTTTTTTTAGTTTGGATTAGCATTAGCAATGTGTAAATTTGTGGACTCTATGCAGACCGTGCATTATGTGTAGCTATGATCACATTCAAGACCTCGTTACTAATTACAGCAGCGCTTCACCTAATTCTTTTAAATTAACAAAATTCCATTTGTAAAACTGGCTTCTTACACAAAAGATCCTCGCAACAGTGATACGAGTAGTATTACGCAATGACTAGACAACGCGAACGCCCATATCAAAATTTGCGCATAGGTAACTTTTGTTTTATTTTTAATTCGGCTTAACTTTGCCATATCACGTACAGATATCCTGACCCTAGCTAGATCAATGACCCTAAATGCTAAATAGCCGAATATAACTGGGGACCGTGACGCATGAACATACAGCACAGTTGTCAAGTGTATCTGTATACCTATTTGCAATAAAAATTCTTTAGCTAATTACCAGCTGTGTTTAATTAATACAGCACGTATTATAACAACGAGTATAGTGTTTGTTAAATATTATGATACGCTTCGGGTTGTTACAGCTGCTCATAATCTGTCCAAAAATAACTTTTAGGTCTCTAAGCATTTGACACATATATATTACCAGATGATAAGTGGCGTGTAATCTAAGATGTAGCATGGATGTAGCACGCATCTTAACGATAAATCAAATTCATTCGTAACTTGAAGTAGACTTGGAGACTTGGAGTCTTTAAGGGTTACCAGAGAACGTAGGGAGACGGTTGTTAAACGAGTTCCGGCCCGTGTTGCTAAGTGGCTTCACAGGCCTACTTATCAGGACATGGACGAGTTGGCTTGGCAATACGACTTAAACAGGCGTGCAGGTGGTTAGGTTAGGCTTGCTCCTTTAGCATCATGGGACACGTGTGGAACAATTCCTCAAAGTACTATACCCCATTAGAATGGTGCTTAATTTGAACCTCATAATATTAATTTGACCAGGATGCAGTCCGCGATATGGCTCCAGGCAGTGTCATCGTGGATCTCGCAGCAGAAATGGGAGGCAACATCCAAACAACGAAGAAGGGAGTGATAACCATAGTGCACGGAGTCACTCACATCGGCCTCACGGATCTCCCGAGCAGAATGCCCGCGCATGCGTCCACGCTTTACGCGAACAATATCTCAGGATTCCTGTTCAGCTTAGGTAAGAAGTTTACCCAATATGTGACAAAACATAACGCAATTTTATTGTCATGGTGGCCGTACATACTTTACAAAAGTGTTGTTTGGGAGACATTAAATCATCACTATGTAATAGTGGTCAAATTCTGACCCATACTTAGATCATAAAAAGTGTTAACCTCCGCTTCATTGTTGAATTGCTCTAACCAACTGAGCCAATTGGACAACATGCTCCTTAGTCGAAATCGCGGAGGGCAATAACCAAGTCGAAATTAGGAAAAGCTGTCCGTGTATTTACGACTCTACTTTAAAGTTGCTCCAGTACATCTAAGACATCTGGAGAAACTTTAAAGTTTCCATATAGTTATTTTTATCAATTGTCATTAATAGATGACATCTTCAAAAATCATGATGGTATTTTAGAGAAATCTCGGAGTCAGTGAACCTTTGAACTCAGTTTCCAGATTAACAGCTTAGACTGCTTATTTATTCTCTGACCTTGGTGAGGTCTAGGACATGCTGGTTTTAAACGACGTTTTCCTTAACGAATAATCGCATAACGTACTTACGAACGGAGACAAAAAAACATTAGCTCAAGTACTTTTCATTGTTTCAATTAACGACTGTAAAGTTTATTTTCGTTTAAATTGATTGTCTACGAATGCGAGGTATTCAATCCTAGGCCTGTTTTATTGCGTTCTATTGAGACATGAGAATGTTTAATTTTATGACGTAGGTGTTAAAAAAATTCGACCTAGTATTTCCTGATCGACTAACTCTTTGGAGAGTTAGGCGAATACCCGTCTGCAATGCAAAAGGTTACGGGTTCCTTCGGGGCCTGCCTTTGTATTGACTGTCTTGTGTTGTTCATAGTACAAATAAACAGGGTAGTTAAGGTCCTGTTATAAGAGCTAGTAGTAACCTTTAGCACAGATCACATATTCCTTTAGTTAACCCGTGGCTTGTTTCACATGAGTAAAAGTCAGTCACGTCAGAAATAAGGCAGCAGTGAATTGAGTGTCTGTTTTCCTTCGCACCGTTTTTTGGTGTCGACCTTTTTTAAACACAAATTTGCAAAAGCTGCCCTTTGCCTATTTTAAAACTAGTTTGATTGATTCCCAGGTACAAACGACCATTTCCACATAAACTTGGAGGACGAAGTGACCCGCGGCTCCATCGTGCTGAAGGCCGGCGAGCTGCTGTGGCCCGCGCCGCCGCCGCCGAGCATGGCTGCGCAGGCGCAGGCCAAGCCGACGGCCGTAGCTAAACCAGACCCACCGAACCCTTTCAATGAAACTTTGAAGGATACCTTCTTATATTCCACAGGTAAATTGTAGTTAAAAACACAGGTATAAGTTACGCATAGTACATAATAATATATTCCATCACATAACGTGGCGATGCGTCGCCACGGCCTGTATCGCCACGCCAACAATCACATCAAAATATATATCTACTTTAGTTGATTTCTACAACGCAACCAACTTTAAGCAGTGCTATTTTCTGTTCTGTAGTGTAGTAGCCGATCAGTTAGGTTGGTTGTAGACGCCTCTGTGACGATGACCTTTGTTGTGCGATGGGGGAACGTTCGATTTCAACACAGAAGTATGCGGGTTCGGTTTCCGCTGTCAATTAAATATTGGTATGGCCCGTTCTATCCGGTGTGGAGCACCCATATTCCAAGCCTGGTTGATTAATTAGGAGCCAGATGGCACTATGTGCAATCTCCTTTAATGTTATCTGTTTATTTATTATGATCATTGATATTAGCGTTTTGAAGCTCAAAGTGTTTACACAATTTAGATAGGTAGATAGATAAATGCATTATTATACAAAATCTTGTACTGTTTGTTAATTGATCTGTTTTTTATTTCAGGAATGGCATCTTTGATTGGATTGGGAATAGCTTCACCCAACCCAGCTTTCACTACAATGACGACGACTTTGGCTTTGTCAGGTATTACAATCTACTAAAATGACCGTCAGATTTGAAACCACTGAATCGAGAAACCTTTTTGACCCATTATTAGGACCCATTGCAATTTGAATCATTTTTTTATTGATCTGTCGATAACCAAAAGGCACGCCTTTGAAAACCCTATCAAAGGGTTACAAATCTTCTTGAAGAAATTTTCTCAACGATATATGTGAACTAAATAAATATTTAGTTCACATATATTTTTAAGGGCCGCGGATGTAAAGCCGTTACAGACATCACAGTGAGGGCACTACGACAGTCCAAACGTGAAAACAAAAGTGTCATGCTAACATGACATTATCATATAAATAGAAATATTACAGTTCATGAGATACAACCTGGTGACAGACGGACAGACGGACGGACGGACGGACAGACAGACAGCGAAGTCTCAGTAATAGGGTCCCGTTTTTACCCTTTGGGTACGGAACCCTAAAAAACATCGACTCCATGGCCAAACATAAAATGATAAAAAAAGTTTCTACCCTAGGGATTTTCCGCCTGGCTATGTACCCATAAAATTTAACTTTGCGAACTGGAGACATGAAAGAAATTAACTTATTGTACGGCTTATTCTCTGCTGGATATACATGAAACTATTATTGTTAGAAATAATACTAGTTTCATGTATATGATACGATAGGATTCGAATCTGTGTCCCTCGCTTTCTGGGCGAGTGCGTGAATCACTTCCCCACACGGGAACCCAGTTTCGAATCCTGTAATGGGGAAATTTTTGATGATGCATTTTCTTATATAATATTTCTAGTTAAAATGTGATACTAATATTGTTGTAATGTCGGTGTGCAGGCGTGGTGGGGTACCACACGGTGTGGGGCGTGGTGCCCGCGCTGCACTCGCCGCTCATGTCCGTCACCAACGCCGTGTCCGGCATCACGGCCGTCGGCGGGCTGCTGCTCATGGGCGGCGGGTACGTGCCCGAGACTCCCGTGCAGGTCAGTTGCACTACACAACGCCCTCTCGCACTCCTTCGTTACACTCTCCAGGAACAAGAGACGGCCGCAATTAAGGCACAATAACAGTTGGAAGGGCTGGAAAGCAAATGCGTCGAAAAGAGTGGTCACTTGATTGTACAGTTGTATATTATACTGCTTATGAGGATTAATATTGTGATGATGACTTCATCTGTGTATCAACGGGAATGGCGTAGTATTTTATTGTATCAAAGATGATCTACGACGTGATATGCCACGCTACGATCTAGAGTGCTATTTGCGATCAGACTAGCATTATTTGTCGCGTGTTTACGGTCGTTTCGGCTGTATATACCATGCATACAGAAAGTTATATTTTCCACGACAACGAAGAACGAGTTTGTAACAAGCTCTTCTTCATCAAAGGTATAATACCTAGGTATGAGGTACGCTGATCTAAATATTTTATACCTTTGTTGATAGGCTGTTAGATGCATAGACTGGACTATTAAACTTTATTCTGAACATGTTTCGGATTAGGGCTTTTACGCACTGTGTCATGCATAAAGAGACACTGCGCTATTGCAGAAGTATCAATGACGCATTGACGTGAAGTGATGTCTCTTTACTGTTTCGGATCGAACATAATACTTTAACAGATTGATATATAAATTGTTGCAGTGGCTGGCGAGTACTGCAGCTCTGATTTCGTTTGTCAACGTATTTGGTGGATTCCTGGTCACGCAAAGAATGCTGGACATGTTCAAAAGGTACGTATTACAAATACAGTCAAAAGATACCATACAGTCAAAAGACATATAAAACAAAGATAAAAAATATGTCTACTTTTTTAATGTTTCAAATTGTTGTTTTTCTTAGGCCTGGAGATCCGCCAGAACACGGTTACTTGTACGCCATCCCCGCAACTGCTTTGATGGGTGGATACATCGCTACAGCGTTACAGGTTTGATTTTTAACTTTATTTTTAATGACATATGGACTTTATTTGACTGGACATAAACGTTCATTTGGTTTGTTTCCTATTTATTTGTAGGGTTATCCTGAAGTTCATCAGATGGCGTATTTGGCGTCCTCACTTTGCTGCGTCGGTGCCTTAGCTGGTCTAAGTTCACAAACCACCGCCAGAAAGGGAAATTATCTTGGCATGGTAAGTCGTAGACAACATCAAACTATAACGAAAATATCTTGATCAGAGACAATAATTATTATAGATCTCGATTCAGATCCCTATATTTTCGTGGTCTATGTTTTTCGCGCTACTTTTGAAATAAACAATATGACTTTAACCTTGCAACCGATGATTAGAAAAGGCATACATAATAACAAAGCGTAAAGTGACTTAGCATCTAGACTCGACCCAAGACCCGCTCATTGTAATCTTGATGGCTTTAGCCTTAATCTATTGACCATTGTAAAGGCATTGAGACAGTATTGAATATAGAAACGAAATTACTATATCATTAGTATTTATCTTAGTGTTTTTTATTTAAAATAATTACATAGGTATGCTTTTTAATATTTTAATTTTGATATAGAAATTTTGTCCTGTTCAATCTAAAGATACTATTAATACTATTTCTGAAGAATAAAATATTTTTTTACAGTTTTTAGAACATTTCTTTTTCAACGAGGCAACTTGGGTTCTGCTAGTCACTCAAATCTTGATGACACTTTAGTAATATGAGGTTGCAAGTAACACTTCATAATGCAACCCAATATCAGTCTTATTTGGTACTAAATAAAGTTGTATATTGTTTAGATCGGTGTGGCGGGAGGCATTGCAGCGACGCTCGGGTCTTTGACGCCAAGTTACGAGGTGTTGGCGCAAATGATTGGAGTTGCTGGTATCGGAGGGTTGCTTGGAGGCACGATTGCTAAGAAAATTGAAATCACGGATCTACCTCAACTTGTTGCTGGTTTTCACAGGTATTTTATGCATCGAACACTTACCACTTAGCACTATATTGCTTTTAGTATTATGAATGAGTCAAACTATGCTCCTACAACTAATGTCGCCACAATGCATTTTAGTCTGGCTACGGTGTTTGCGATGCCACTAGGCGAGTGTGTGGTGGCACGCCTAGAAACGGTCTGTGAATATTTCTCACTGACGGACACCTTTGCATATCCTTTCCCCTGGCATACCTGCAGTGCTCGGTATTTTCCAGGTAGACGGGATCTGGTCAAGCATCCGGATATGTTCAAATTAAATGGTGTGCAATTTTAATACAGGAACCAGTCCTCAGCGGGATTCAGCTAACTCTTAATTCAAAGGGGCTGAATTTATTTTAGTATTTTTTTTAATTTAGTTTGGTGGGAATGGCAGCGGTACTGACCTGCATAGCGACGTACATGCACGACTTCCCGGCGATGGCGCTCGACCCCACGGCCGCTACACTCAAGACGTCGCTCTTCCTCGGCACTTACATCGGTGGTATCACATTCACGTAAGTCACTTTATTTGTTACTACTGCGCCGTCAGTCTGAAATTTTAGAAGGAAATTGACAGCTATTGCTTTTTTCAAGGTCCCATCAAACTTCTTATCGTCAAAGGCTCAGCCAACCAATTATTTAAACTTTATCTGAGCAATGGCTTCCAACCGCGATGGCAGAGTTATTGGTTTCGTAGAGGTGGCCTAATGTGCAGGTAGAGGCGAACACATAGACTGTGCTATGGACCCGCATTTGCAAAACAACCGAAACCAAACCCTTATACACGTATTGCCCTTGTCTGCCTCGACCTACTTGTGCCCGGAGTCGATTTAGTCGATAAGAATCTCTTAAACTAAAATGCATCAAATGTTATTAGTTGAAGTGTGAAAATAGCTAAGACAGAGCAACCTGTTGGCCACAAATCACGCGATTAAGACCCGGAAAAATATAAAATCTTTAAAATAAGTTCAAAACCAAAATGGAAATGTCTCCCGAACTGACTTAGATTATATATTGCAGCGGTTCGCTGGTAGCGTACGGCAAGCTGCAAGGCACGCTGTCATCGGCCCCACTGCTCCTGCCTGGACGTCACGCCATCAACGCGGGTCTGCTGGCGGGGTCGCTGGGCTGCGGCGCCGCGCTGCTGGCCTTCCCCGACCTGCCGGGCCTGCCGCTACTGGGGGCAGCAGCTGTACTCAGCGGCATACAGGGGCTCACTCTCACCGCCGCTATAGGAGGTATGTTACACGGACGTCACGCCATCAACGCGGGTCTGCTGGCGGGGTCGCTGGGCTGCGGCGCCGCGCTGCTGGCCTTCCCCGACCTGCCGGGCCTGCCGCTACTGGGGGCAGCAGCTGTACTCAGCGGCATACAGGGGCTCACTCTCACCGCCGCTATAGGAGGTATGTTACACGGACGTCACGCCATCAACGCGGGTCTGCTGGCGGGGTCGCTGGGCTGCGGCGCCGCGCTGCTGGCCTGCCCCGACCTGCCGGGCCTGCCGCTACTGGGGGCAGCAGCTGTACTCAGCGGCATACAGGGGCTCACTCTCACCGCCGCTATAGGAGGTATGTTACACGGACGTCACGCCATCAACGCGGGTCTGCTGGCGGGGTCGCTGGGCTGCGGCGCCGCGCTGCTGGCCTGCCCCGACCTGCCGGGCCTGCCGCTACTGGGGGCAGCAGCTGTACTCAGCGGCATACAGGGGCTCACTCTCACCGCCGCTATAGGAGGTATGTTACACGGACGTCACGCCATCAACGCGGGTCTGCTGGCGGGGTCGCTGGGCTGCGGCGCCGCGCTGCTGGCCTGCCCCGACCTGCCGGGCCTGCCGCTACTGGGGGCAGCAGCTGTACTCAGCGGCATACAGGGGCTCACTCTCACCGCCGCTATAGGAGGTATGTTACACGGACGTCACGCCATCAACGCGGGTCTGCTGGCGGGGTCGCTGGGCTGCGGCGCCGCGCTGCTGGCCTGCCCCGACCTGCCGGGCCTGCCGCTACTGGGGGCAGCAGCTGTACTCAGCGGCATACAGGGGCTCACTCTCACCGCCGCTATAGGAGGTATGTTACACGGACGTCACGCCATCAACGCGGGTCTGCTGGCGGGGTCGCTGGGCTGCGGCGCCGCGCTGCTGGCCTGCCCCGACCTGCCGGGCCTGCCGCTACTGGGGGCAGCAGCTGTACTCAGCGGCATACAGGGGCTCACTCTCACCGCCGCTATAGGAGGTATGTTACACGGACGTCACGCCATCAACGCGGGTCTGCTGGCGGGGTCGCTGGGCTGCGGCGCCGCGCTGCTGGCCTGCCCCGACCTGCCGGGCCTGCCGCTACTGGGGGCAGCAGCTGTACTCAGCGGCATACAGAGGCTCACTCTCACCGCCGCTATAGGAGGTATGTTACACGGACGTCACGCCATCAACGCGGGTCTGCTGGCGGGGTCGCTGGGCTGCGGCGCCGCGCTGCTGGCCTGCCCCGACCTGCCGGGCCTGCCGCTACTGGGGGCAGCAGCTGTACTCAGCGGCATACAGGGGCTCACTCTCACCGCCGCTATAGGAGGTATGTTACACGGACGTCACGCCATCAACGCGGGTCTGCTGGCGGGGTCGCTGGGCTGCGGGGCCTTAAGACCCAGGAAAATATAACCATGTTCACTACCTTCACTTGCCATGTTATTTATTGCTATACTTACTGTGGTTATTCATTCTATTCTGTGGGGGCTTCATAGATCATAAAAAATACTCATAAGACATCGAAGCTTAAGTCCACGATTTTATACACTTTGTGGGCTGTGATGGTTACACTATAGATAGATAGGCTCTTTTTGTACTGTAAACTATTTTATTTAAAGATTTATTATGACAGTAAATATGTATAAGGAGTTATTCGGGCAGTATGTTTAAGTCTCGATTGAAATATTCTGTCAATCAGTTAACTGAATCTTTCTATCAATGAGTTATCAAAATCAGTTCAGTGCTCTGATGACTCAGCAGGATCTGCGATACACCATTTATCAATTATTTTGTTTCTTTTTCTATTGTAAATGAAACAATGTCACTTTTGTTCCGTAGGTGCGGACATGCCTGTAGTAATAACAGTGCTAAACAGCTACTCGGGCTGGGCGCTCTGCGCTGAAGGGTTCATGTTGAACAACTCGCTCATGACGATCGTGGGCGCGCTCATCGGCAGCTCCGGTGCTATCCTCTCTTACATCATGTGTAAGGTAAGGTCATGACGTGGTTACAACGGTGCTGAACAGCTACTTAGGGTTTTTTTTTTATTTATTTCGGTCTGAGACCGATATGGCCAATTTGGAACAGCCAGGGTCAAGTTTTAGAATATTTCAAGTTTTCTTATTATGGTTGTGGCGTCGGACATCTTATACATCTTGCCAGTATCAAGTATTTTGCATGAAATTAGCCCGATCGGGCCTATAGTTTAAGTCAGGGGCTATGGTAAAGCGGTGGCAACTTTACTATAACCTTCAAGGAGCTTCGGCGCGAACGACGCAAAGTCCATGTTTAACACTCAATTTTGTTTTTACTACACTTGTGCACATTCACGGAACTAAATTGAATAAGATTCCACCAAAATTACACAATTTATCCGAGTTTACAACATAGTTTAACGAAAATAAAATTGGAGCACGACATGTTGTCTCCGCTTTCCCGCCGAAAGTCCTACTTAGGGTTGGCGCTCTGCGCTGAATAGTGAACAACTCGCTCACGACGATTTGCGATTGCGATGTTACAGGTTTAAGAAGTGCGATTAGGGGTGACTCTTATCAGCGCTATTATCCAAAGTGTGTTTATGAATGATTGCTTTAGACTAGACTATTCTACAGATTTTGCTCTGCAGTAGTCAATCTAGTCACTATAATTTTTTTCTGGCAGTAGTTTACTACCCTAATGTAGGGTTTAAAAAGTAAATGACACAGGCATATTGTGTCATTTAATCTGAAGGTGATGACAAGTTACTAGGAGGTGACAAGTTCCATCGTAGCTTATAATGAAGCTAACCAGTAACGTTGTATTGCAGGCAATGAACCGGTCTCTGCCGAACGTAATCCTGGGCGGTTACGGCGTGACATCGAGCGGGTCGGCGCGTCCCGCCGGCGCCACGCACACGGAGCTCAATGTGGACTCCGTTGCGGATCTCATCAACCGAGCTAATAATATCATCATCACACCAGGTTGGTCCTATTTATTTATTTTATTAATTCAGTACATCAGAAACATTTACAAAATAGCAGTCGTATTACAAATTAGTACTAAGGCGAGTTTAACCCCTCAAACCTCAGGGAAAAGGAAGAATACATCCCATTTGTGGTTCAATATACTCTTATTGGATTAATATACCCGGTGTATAAATGAAGTTAACCAGTAAAGCCTAGTGCTAGACTTGACTTGAGCTACGAAAAATAACGGTAACTCAATCAAGTCACAAGTCTTAATTGAAGAATTGAAATTAAGAAATAAGTCTAAATTAAATAATGTTTTCTGGTAGCTAAGTGGTTTTAGGACCTGGCGTCACAAGTAGCCTCAAATTGCAGTATTATTGTTAATTTGTTTGGTGATTCTTGGTAATAGTTAATATATTAATGTATGTATTGTGAACCAGCAGTTTATACTAACTAATATTAATTTTCAGGTTACGGGCTATGCGTTGCTAAGGCTCAATATCCTATCGCAGAGTTGGTCGAACAACTGAAAAACGCTGGAAAGAGAGTGCGTTTCGCTATTCACCCAGTTGCAGGTAAACAAACATATTCTTTAAATTATCGAAGGTCGTAAAACTAAAATTGTTTTTATGTAAAGAACTAACAGTTATTGTTATCGTTAACAGGTCGTATGCCCGGTCAACTGAACGTATTGCTTGCCGAAGCCGGTGTACCGTACGACGACGTGTTTGAAATGGAAGAAATTAACGACGAATTCCCCGATACTGATCTCGTCCTTGTTATTGGTACGTATTATTATACTATTTGATATTATGGAAATTACCTCTAGATTTATTATTTCGTTTAAATTTCCACAAAAAAATCGTAGGTACTTATATTATTTTTAAATAGGTACTTAAATCTAATATTTCTTATGTTTATTGCTCAATGCATTCTATTAGAAATATTTTACAAGGAGAAATGCATTATCAAAAATCCCGTGATAGGTTTCGAACCTGAGCCTCTCGCTTGCCGGGCGAGTGCGTTCACCATTACGCAATGGTTAGCAGGCTAAAGGCACAGGTTTGAATCCTGTCACATCCTGTATTTTTGATGATGCATTTCTCCTTGTAATTTTATTCGACTTGAATCTATAATTTAGTGCAATAATTTATCCAATAACATTATTCTTTAGCCATACCTATAGTCCCAAAATGTTTATTTATATACAGGTGCGAATGATACGGTGAACAGTGCCGCCGAAGATGATCCTAATTCACCAATCGCTGGCATGCCTGTACTCAAAGTCTGGAAGTCGAATCAGGTATGAATACCACTTCTTCACCCCTCTGGCCTAAATCATATCGCCAAAGGGCTCGCGCGTGTTCCAATGCGTAAGGCGATGCGGCCCCTTAGCAGTTCCAATCGCTACTCGTTGCCCTTTCGTCCAACTATAAACCTCGAAGACCGCCAGGAGATCGAAGATCTAAGGTCCGTTGTCCTATTTCATCGCTCTTAATTTTGATAGGTAGGGTGGAGAATTACTTATTTCATACCAAGATTGGAACGTTTTTTTTTCAATTTTACCTTAGGGCATGTATTCCATAGTAAATATGATAGTTGGGTTACGTCATAATCACTTCGTTGGAACGCCAGAAATATCTCAGATGAAATGGGTGTCATTCAGTTCTTAGCTAACAATCTACTAATGTTCAATACTATATAATATAATTCCAGGTGGTAGTAATGAAGCGGTCAATGGGCGTCGGGTACGCGGCCGTCGACAACCCCATATTCTACAACTCAAACACGGCCATGTTGCTCGGAGACGCCAAGAAGACTTGCGACGCGCTCCTCGAACGAGTCAAGCATCTTGCTGCGTGATTTGATTACATAACGAGTAACTGCTACGGTGACACTTGAGGTCATAATCTCGAGGGAAAAGGGAGTTTCTGACGAAGATAACTAGTAGATTTTCGATAATAATGCGTTCTAATTCAACTCTGTGACTTGAAACTCTGTAGCGCAGTTGGAAGCGCGCCCGGGTGAGGACGGGGGGTCGTGGGTTCGAGCCCCAGCGGGGCATTGATTTTTGGAACAAAAAGCATTTTTAATACAATCCCTGAAGTAGTACAGTTTTTTGTTAAAGATGGGAAAATGGTTTTTTTTTATATTCAATCTATGTAACATACCATCTAGGCAGAAAGCTTGCAATTTAACAGGCCACCAGAAAGCTGCTAAGATTATTTTCTTTCAGCATAGATTTTATGCTTCTACTGTCTAGGAGACGGTATTTCATTCTCGTAAAACCCGGTGCGTCCAACACGTGCATGCTGCCCGGTGGAGACCGGAGGAGGCTATAGTCTTGTTCCAGTGGGAATGTTGATATAAAAATAAGTCACAAGTCTTTTAGCAAATCTTCAGCTGATAGTTTCAACGCAATTGGTTTAGTATTTTTTGCGGGAAAGTGTTACAAATTTATATAATAGCTTTGACAACTATATTATAAGTTAGAATTAATTTTAGACAATATCCCATACTTACTAAGATCTTTGTAAATCATCTAGATATTCGGTCTGGGCTTTTTCTTCGCATTTTGTATTAAACTCACGACATTACAATACAAAGAACGAGATGCATCTTTGACACGACCATTACCGATTTAAAACGTTAAAAACAACTTTCCGCTACTTTTACTGACACTGTAATAACTCTTCTTTTTGGGGGGTTAAAAATGGAACCATAAACGTAAGAACTTTTTCGCGGCTTGAGCTGCTTTTATCCTTAAATTGACATAAAAAACGCGAAGAAAAATGTTCCCCGATCTAATATCTAAGTATTTCGTTTGGAAATTAACAGCCGTATTCACAAACGACTCTATGCGTGAACTCAGCTTATGTCACATTTTCGCAGACTTTGTTTATCACTTACAGGAGCAAGACAAAGTATTAAGCGACGCATAGGGTCTGTGAGTCTTGTAGGTAATAAAAACATTATTGTAGTGATGTACCATAGGATATCTAAATTATATTTAAGTAGAACTAAAGTAGTTAATTTATATTTGCGAAGACTAAATGAGAATTAAGGAGATAATTTACTTCAACATAATTATAAAATAGTTCTGAATCTACTTCTACTGTACAAATGTAACTGTTACGTATGATATGTGTCGTTTAAGTTGAAGTGAGTAACCAGTTATGAATCATAAATCATAATAATAACCGTTTTAAAAATGGACTTAATGGGACTTAATAATTTCCATGAAATCTCATTCAGTCTTCACGAATATGAATCTATGACCTCTTACGATGTTTAGTTCGAAGGTAATCTCGGAAAAATGTTTCATGCACGATTCGGGACTTACGCCTAGTGGCGCCATCTAGTAGACAACCTATAAGTTAACTAACCAAACAACACAATAAATTACTACATTTTTAAGCGATCTTCTACTAGATGGCGCTACTAGTACGAAGTTTTGAATCGCGCATGCAACATTATTTTCGATTTAAGCTTATATACCGCGCCTGTTAAAAGAACCGTCGGGCTGCGGCCTACCGGGAGAAACACCTGCCCGGTGAAATAACTTCCCTTTGAAGGTACAGAAACCCCCGTACCTCCTAAAATTTAAAATGCATTCTTAATAATTTAAAATAGGGGTATTAATGTGCTATCACAGTTGGTTGGAAACCTTCCTGTCTCTATGTATGGGTTTTCTAAACAATTGTTTTTGTTTTTTTGAGTTTAAGTGACTGAATTTTGTGCAAATGTTTTTTTGTTGTTGACTACAGGCAATTTATTGTGTAATTTCAATCCAACCAACGTTGAAATCGTGTGCCTTAAAGCTAGTCTGCTAGCAACCTATTCTAACAGAATAAATAATTAAGCTAAGTAAATCTACTTTAATTTGTAACTGTAAATAAATTAACATTAAAAGTATCTGAGATTCTATTATCTAATTGTGAGTATTTTTACATAAATTGTACATAATTAATTACTGTATATTGTACCTACAGTATGGTCGTTCTAAGTTGGCAAAGTGATCGTTTCATTGTCTTACTTCAACCATGACTGATCTTAGGATGGCTTTACTGTAGAGAGCGATTTTTGTACCTCATTTGAAATATCTATTTTTGAAACTCTAATAACATTCCATTAATGTAATAGCAGGTCAGTAAAATGCGTTTTTTTTCTACCAAACAGGTAGGATACTGATAGGACAGGTTGAGCGCCCCTTTTGAAATATTACTTATATTTCGTGTCGGTTCGTTGATGATGGGTAAAGTTCGTGTCGGTCGGTTCGTTGTTGATGGGTAAAGTTGGTGCGAATTCGTAGATGATACCGGTGAAGTTCGTGTGGGTTCGTTGATGACAACGATGAAATTGTGTGGATTATTTTATTATCTGGGTAAAGGGTGCGCGGATTTAGTTCTGATAGTAAATAACCTGTTTTAGGTTTTTATATCATCCAGCGGAAGTTAGCTTTTTTAATTTGTTACCTATTGAATTTTGATGTTCATATTGTTGATTGTTGTATGAGATAGTAAAATACTACAGGTACCATAAGTTAAAAAATCGCATCTTTATGATAGTTTGTCTGGGTACAAATCAGCATGTAGTACATGATCGTTTTTAAATACTTTAATAAAATTGTGTAAAACTATTTTATAGCATTTTCATTAATTTAAACTCCCTTTGTGTTTGATTCTATTCTTCATTGAATTTTAATAAAGTAGTTTCTTTCTACCTCTAAATTAAAATTTAATGATTTTACTTATACCAACACCTTCCGACTTCTATCTACTTATAATAGCAGTTCTTCCCACTTCCATCAAAATAAATATACGAGGCTGAAAAAACCCCTCGCCCTTTGCCATGAGACATGAGACATGCCATGTGACATGACTTCGGTCGGCCTATGCCAAAACTTTGGTATGTCGAAAAAATAATCTGACAGTGACATACAGTAAATGTCAAACTCGACAAATTGTTCGACATTTTCTTTCATGTTTGCTTTTGGTTGTATTATGTATTGATCTGCTCATAGAAAAACAAGGGATTCTTACATTTTGTTTGTTCAATTCAAGGGTATTTGTCGTGAGTGTAATTAAAACATTGATGCTCTAAAATGGGGGCAGTATTAGGTCTCTGTTCTGCTGCTCAGGTAAGTGCTTTGTCTTACGAAATTTCGTGCAAAACAAAGTCGTTACAAAGAAGGAAAAAAGACAGAACTCTCTTTGCGCACAGATTTTTATCCAAAGTATCCTAATTCTCGATATTTTGGGTTTTGGTGGTTTAAGGCATGTATACCATGATACAAACCACAATGCTGTAAATGTTTTATTTTCGCTTGAATCAATTTTTACAAAATGTCTGACTTACCTACTTTGGTTTTACGACACAATTTCTAAATACAGGAAACTGGTAGTAGTATAATACATGGTAGTTTCTATTGTTATTTAATGATTTCCACATTTATGACCAGTTGGCATGCTGTTGTGGAAGTGCAGCATGCTCGCTATGCTGCTCGGCCTGCCCATCATGTGCCAACTCCACCTCAACTCGGCTAATGTATGCTGTGATGCTGTTACTGGTCATGGTCGTAGCATGCGTTACACTTGCTCCGGGATTACATAATGAACTTAAAAAGGTAATAACTTCATCATAGTAAGTAATTGTAGTAATACCTAATTATTATAATGTTAGAGAAAGGGCTCTCAACCTAATTTCCCAGCAATCATGATTCTGTGCGAGTGATTATCACTATCATGGATTCTTACATTATCTTGTTTTTATATGATATGGTAAGATATTTTTGGGAAACAATGTCATATTAATTAACATCATCTTGCAAGGTTGTTTTTATTTAAAATTATATCTGTTAGTTGAATTCTAAAGATACATCTATAGATTACCTAGTAATAAGTAGCTATACTCTTGTAAAACATGAGTCATAGCATGAAGCCATGATAAAGCCTCAGAAATTAGCAATGAGGGATTTCCTTTATAACTATGATTCACAGTGTCAAAGTAGTTATGATTGGCATATTAAAATATTTTTTACGACTACTATCCAATTGTAATTTAGGATAGTAGCAGTAAAATGTGTAACATACAATTATTATAATTACTTATCTAAGTACCTAAAAAAATTAGTAGTCATAATATTTTTTATTGATAAGTAGGTACACAACCTTAGTTTTCAAGTATCCTTCACAATATTATGCAGGTACTTTATCTGCTTGTTATGTCTTAATTGTAATGACATTCATGGACCAAGTTGTATGGACAATAATTTATCAAAACGAGAGCCAAATAAACACCGGAGAATTAACACTTTATCTTATCTCTTCCATTTGTTTTGATAGCGTTCTATAAATGAGGCTTAGACTTGGTGACAGATGAAACACTACATATTGTTGTAATTTAGCAATTTCAGGGCTGTTTTCTTTAGACACAATAGATGCGCGTTTGGCCACTATCTCACCTGATGGAAAGTTACAATAAGGTCTAAGATGTTTATCTAGAAAAGCATGCTCTTCTAGAAAAGGAAGACGACAGTGAAACAAGATCCGACCCTCCTTCCTTAGTGGCTGCATCAGCCAACGTATCGGAACACAGACAAGTCCACTTGGCGCTATGACTTAGGCCAGTGGATGGTAATGAAGCTGTGGTTGAAGCCTTCCACCACAATACCTCTTTTGGTATCTTGAACCCTTCTGCCTTTTACGATGGGCAGAGGATACCATAGCCATTTCTTGTAGACCCTGGCTACAGGGCAGGCTTTGGAGAAGGGAAAATCTCTGAATAACATCAGAGCAATGTTTGATAACGCCTCTTATCAGGCTTATTCTTACCAACTATCTTCTAAACATCAGAAAATCTAAATAGATTTTCTTGATTCAAACTCATAAGTCATTCATATAATATAATAATAAATGGTTCTAACAGAGAAATGTAACCAAAGTAGCACCTTGGTAACATGAATAATTCTGTCTTTTCACACTTACATTAAAATGACATAAATACATCTGGCTCTTACTTCGAGGTTTTTGTAGCTATTAAAAATTAAAGAAAGCACATTAAGCTACTTATTTTAAATATGACACATCACAGGGTTCTAAGTTTTTAGCATGTTTATTTGGATTTTGTAAAAACCTGATGTTTCAAAGAGTTCCAATTCTCAAAGTCACAGGTGGATTGCCTGGAATGATGTCTACTGAAGAGATTTTGCAGTAGTCTTCAAGATTGCCAAGGTCCTTGTCAAATACGTTTGTCATTTTCAGGTACCATTTTGTGAAAACTCTACAACATCAATAATACCACTAACGGGGGAAACTTTCAAAGTCAATTGTGATCAAGCTGTTGGATATTTGGCTGTGTATCGGTAAGTAAAAAATAACACATACATAAGTACTTATATGACAACTTCAGTGGCGCGAATACCCGACTGCAATGTAAAAGGTTGCTGGTTCATTTCTCTCTGGGAATAAGTATTTATGCATAAAAATGATCTATTTTTCCTGTCTGGTTGTTTCTCTAAGTATAGCAAGTATGCATTTACACAAGTAAACCCCTAAAAACGAATGTATGTTTAGTTTTGAGTATTATATCTGTTGCCAAGTCACCATATCCTAAGCTTATTAGGTTACCATGGGGCTAGATGGTGCTGTGATTAATATTTTATATTTATAAAATGTTTCAAAACATGTGTCTATGTTTTTGTCTTTCAGAATCTGTTTTGCAACATGTCTCTTCTTCGTGCTCATGGCGCTACTAACTATTGGTGTAAGATCTTCTAAAGACCCCAGAGCTGGTATTCAAAATGGGTAAGTTTTATTGAAGTACTGGCTCTTTCCCGCGGCTTTACTCGAATTCATTCGAATTTCGAAAAACTCTTTCTTATTGGATGCCTACATCACACTAAGAAACATACACTTCAAATTTCAGTTTTCTATAGTTAGTCAGTCAGGACATAGCCTTTTATAGATATAGATTAATTTTCCTTATAGTAGAAAATAATGAGCTAACATATCCATAATGTTTTATTTTTATTTGTTTCAGATTTTGGGGTATCAAATACTTACTAGTCATTGGCGGTATCATCGGAGCGTTCTTCATTCCGGAAGGGTCGTTTGCTTCAACTTGGATGGTGTTCGGCATGATCGGTGGATTCGGTTTTATTATAATTCAGTTGATTTTGATCATCGATTTTGCTCACACATGGGCTGAACGTTGGGTTTGTGAGTACATTTATTTAAACTTAAACTTTTTGTTTTATAATTAGCGATTTAGCCGTGTTTTAAACTTGGAATCGTAACAGACAAAAGACAGTTTCATTCGCATTTAACAATTAGTCTTGATAAGGCCCTGCGCAGACGACAGACTATCCGTGACGCACTTTTTAGTCTGTGAAAATAGAACCTATGCAGTTAGGCGTTTGTGCCTTTATAACCTTTGTGCGCCGCAGACTCGATCGCACAAAAAGTGTGCCGTCTGCGCAGGGCCTAAGAATGTACTATTTGTGTATTGTGCGGGATTTTGCGCACGAATGTCATATGGGCTGGTATTAATGTATATTTGTAGTAAAGTTACCCAGCCACCCGACGGAAAACAAACCTCACCGGTCCAGTACCTCCTCGCGACCACGGCCGGTGTAACATTTGTCGAAACGTAGAGGTGATTTAAATCTAAAAATTATCTGCAAACGCGATCTAGACCCGTAGTTCTAATAATAATGGACAGACATCGTATGAGTTTAAAAAGTGTGCTATTCATGTGTTATTTTATTGTTACCAGCTAATTATGAAGAGTCGGAATCCCGCGGATGGTACGCAGCACTACTGCTGTCCATGCTCACTTGCTTCGCTCTCACGTTGACAGGAATCATTCTTCTCTATGTCTACTATACTACGGTAAGTCACTATATAAAACTATGTCTTGTATTACTTATATATATTTAATCTAAATTCAAACTTCAGCATTTCACTTATTTTTAAACACGATAAATATAACCGTTTGACCACTATCTCACCGCATGGTAAGTGATGATATGGTCTAAGATGTAGCATGCTCAGCTAGGAGAAGGAAGACGGCAGTTGGAGAAGATCCGACCCGTCTTAGACTTACGACTGAGATCGGTGGGTGGACAAGCCGCGGCCGAATCCTCTCACAGAAAACCCCTTTTGGTCTCCTTTAACGACGGGCAGAGGATACCTAACCCATATTCTTTAAGACCCCCTATACTTGGACTAGCTAATATTAACTCAGAGGGAGCTGGACAAGTTTATCAGTGAAACAAACTTGCCCATTACACTCTCAGGTTCAAAAGATAATAGAAAACCTAAATCGTTTTGAAATTCAATTCAAAAATATGTTTATTCAATATTCATTCATATGATCGTTTTAAATCATCATCATCAGTAATCTAGTGTGTCTTCAGACCGCGACCTCCAACGAGAGAAAGACACAAGAAACTAATGGGATGTTTTGTTTATTATATCCAGTCAAGCGGATGTGGTCTCTCCAAGTTCTTCATATCGATCAACCTGATCCTGGTGGTGGTGATGAGCGGCATCTCGATCCTGCCGGCGGTGCAGGAACACCAGCCGCGCTCGGGGCTGCTGCAGTCCTCGGTGGTGTCTCTCTACGTCATCTACCTCACGTGGAGCGCGCTCAGCAACGCCGACGCCGCTTGCAACGGCGTCAATGGGGGAGCTAACCAGGTATGCAGGGACAGCAGACAGCAGATATCGTATCTAGTAGATGTCGTATCTTGACAAGCAAACCCAGTTCTCTAATACCTACGCCTATGTTATAGCGTCCCCAGCTATGACCACCAAGGGTATAAAGAGAGGGGTCCGCTGTACCGTCAGGCCACCCCGAGGGGCAACGGTCAGGGATCAGTTATAGACAGATCTTGACAGCAGATATCGTACGTCTCCTGCGTCTCTGACACTTACGGGGCGGAGAGAGGAGACCGGGGGGGTTTAGTGGGTAAAACTCTGGTCGCCCATCATCTTAGGCCAGAGGGAGCCACACATCCCCGCCGCTCCACCAAGAGCGGTGATTGGTCTACCTATAACGATGGATTACCTCCCCCCGTATGCACCATCACGCCCCGAGAGTGGCGTGGCGTGAATTTTAGGTCTGATCCTGGTGGCATTGTTTGTCTCTTTTATTATCTATTAAGACAAGGTATATTTGAATAATATACATTTTAGTTCTGTAGCGCGTCGGGTGAAAACCCGACTGCAATGCAAAAGGTTGCGGGTTCGATTCCTACCTGAAACAAGTATTTATGCAATAACCCTTCTTTGCGTCGTGCAGTCGGGTCAAAAAATGGCGTAAATATTTTTTTGTTGTTCCGAAAAGTTGCGGACAACGCTCTGAAAAACTTTAAACTTGAATGGTAACTAATCGTGATTATTGTATTTATATTGCGTACAGACACCTGAGGAAGATTTCTATTGGGTATGTGATCGAAGGGAGTATCATCATTTGATCGAACCATCATTAAAATTTGTCATCTTTCGATTTTTACCATAATGATCCTACGCACTTCGAACTTTTGCCTGTATTCGATTACCGACCGTTGTTTTTGCCCTAGTAGTAAAAATAAAAAGTATACTTACAATTTACAACTTGTTTTTGAGATAAAAATGCTTAAAAGCTTTTTGTTCTAAAATTCAATGGTCCCGGCGAGACTTGATCCCACGACCTCCTTCAATGGTCCCGGCGAGACTTGCTCCCACGACCTCCTTCAATGGTCCCGGCGAGACTTGCTCCCACGACCTCCTTCAATGGTCCCGGCGAGACTTGCTCCCACGACCTCCTTCAATGGTCCCGGCGAGACTTGCTCCCACGACCTCCTTCAATGGTCCCGGCGAGACTTGCTCCCACGACCTCCTTCAATGGTCCCGGCGAGACTTGCTCCCACGACCTCCTTCAATGGTCCCGGCGAGACTTGCTCCCACGACCTCCTTCAATGGTCCCGGCGAGACTTGCTCCCACGACCTCCTTCAATGGTCCCGGCGAGACTTGCTCCCACGACCTCCTTCAATGGTCCCGGCGAGACTTGCTCCCTCGACCTCCTTCAATGGTCCCGGCGAGACTTGCTCCCACGACCTCCTTCAATGGTCCCGGCGAGACTTGCTCCCACGACCTCCTTCAATGGTCCCGGCGAGACTTCCTCCCACGACCTCCTTCAATGGTCCCGGCGAGACTTGCTCCCACGACCTCCTTCAATGGTCCCGGCGAGACTTGCTCCCACGACCTCCTTCAATGGTCCCGGCGAGACTTGCTCCCACGACCTCCTTCAATGGTCCCGGCGAGACTTGCTCCCTCGACCTCCTTCAATGGTCCCGGCGAGACTTGCTCCCACGACCTCCTTCAATGGTCCCGGCGAGACTTGCTCCCACGACCTCCTTCAATGGTCCCGGCGAGACTTGCTCCCACGACCTCCTTCAATGGTCCCGGCGAGACTTGCTCCCACGACCTCCTTCAATGGTCCCGGCGAGACTTGCTCCCACGACCTCCTTCAATGGTCCCGGCGAGACTTGCTCCCACGACCTCCTTCAATGGTCCCGGCGAGACTTGCTCCCACGACCTCCTTCAATGGTCCCGGCGAGACTTGCTCCCACGACCTCCTTCAATGGTCCCGGCGAGACTTGCTCCCACGACCTCCTTTAATGGTCCCGGCGAGACTTGCTCCCACGACCTCCTTCAATGGTCCCGGCGAGACTTGCTCCCACGACCTCCTTCAATGGTCCCGGCGAGACTTGCTCCCACGACCTCCTTCAATGGTCCCGGCGAGACTTGCTCCCACGACCTCCTTCAATGGTCCCGGCGAGACTTGCTCCCACGACCTCCTTCAATGGTCCCGGCGAGACTTGCTCCCACGACCTCCTTCAATGGTCCCGGCGAGACTTGCTCCCACGACCTCCTTCAATGGTCCCGGCGAGACTTGCTCCCACGACCTCCTTCAATGGTCCCGGCGAGACTTGCTCCCACGACCTCCTTCAATGGTCCCGGCGAGACTTGCTCCCACGACCTCCTTCAATGGTCCCGGCGAGACTTGCTCCCACGACCTCCTTCAATGGTCCCGGCGAGACTTGCTCCCACGACCTCCTTCAATGGTCCCGGCGAGACTTGCTCCCACGACCTCCTTCAATGGTCCCGGCGAGACTTGCTCCCACGACCTCCTTCAATGGTCCCGGCGAGACTTGCTCCCACGACCTCCTTCAATGGTCCCGGCGAGACTTGCTCCCACGACCTCCTTCAATGGTCCCGGCGAGACTTGCTCCCACGACCTCCATTTCTCTATTCGGTAGGACACATGGGAGGATTGAATTTAAAAACAATCATCTTAAAGTATGTTGAAAAGTAACAAATATCCGTCTTCAAAGACTCTTAAGGGCCCTATTCCGAAAAACTGAAAATCCATGTCGGGCGCATCGAAAATTGTTGATTATTTCAAGACGGAATGTCGTAGAACTTTTTTTATGTACAGATTGTAGGCGACATTGTTTCCGATAATTTAGTGCAGTTTCCAATATGTCGAAACGTATTGAAGCCTATCGACATTTTAGCCAAATCAGATATTTTTTGTCTAAAATTTGGATAGGATTTGCACCAATAGGAGGTTCTTGTCTTAAAACTACACCAAAATGTAGGAAACAATGTCACCTACAATCTGTGCACAAAAAAAAGTTCTACGACATTCCGTTATGAAATAATCAACAATTTCGATGAGCCCGACAGGGATTTTCAGTTTCAAGGTCGTTGACGTATATACTCCTCTTAAGGAGACCTTAGCTAAGTAATCTTTTTGTTTTTGTCGCATTTTCTCTAATGTCTCAAGAGCGAGAGATTTCTGTAGAATAGAATTTCCTCTAAGGGCGTTTTTAGTGTTACGCGGGATTTCGATACAAAATCCTCACGCATGCTGGGCATATGTATGTAAATCCCGCGTGCGTGACCAAACACGACACTAAAAAGCCCCAAGTATACTGTAAGTACTGTAGAGTGTGTTGTGATTGTGATCATGTTGTTGTGTGAGTGTGAATATCAGGAGGGTTACTTCGGTTCGTTTCGATACGACAACGATACTGTCATAACGATGGTTCTACTGTCACCCTACTATCAGAATGTGACAGTAGAATCATCGTATGACAGTATCGATGTCGTATCGAAACGAACCGCAGTAACCCTCCTGATATCAAGTGACATTTCTTTTGATTTCTTACAATACCATTTGTTTCCTTATAGATCGAACATTAGACATGCCTTCTAGATCGGGCATTTTATTTCTGTAATCACTGTATACTAAATAAAGTACATTATCATTGAACAGAGTTCGTTCGACAAGCAGTCAGTAATCGGGCTGATCATTTGGGCGTGCAGCGTTCTGTACTCGTCCATCCGCACCGCCTCTTCCTCGTCCAAGATCACGATGTCCGAACATATCCTCGCTAAAGAAGGATCTGCAGGTGAATATTGCTCCTTACGGTTTATGGTGTATCTGGGTGGAATTTGACAACGTCAATGCGGTTAGGATACCATTTATGACATAACATTTAAAAAATGCTTGATTCGTTCGTGAGTTACGATGCTACAGAGAGATACACAGACTCACAGTCAGATATCTCAAACTTTTTACCTTCCCTCTTTTTCCATTGGGGGTTAAAAATAGCTGAATAAAAATATACGTAAGTGAAATTAAACACATTTTTCGGTTTCAACGCTCAACGTTTCGAGACCTTTACAGGTCCCTTCTTCAGGATTGGATTCTTCAGGTTAATCCTGAAAAAGAGACCTGTAAAGTTCTAAACAATGCTAAAAGAAATAAACACCACGCGATTAAAACCGAAAAATGTCTTTAATTTCATCGCGAAAACAAAAGAAAAATCTATACATAAGTGAATAAAAAATACATTTTTTTCTTAGCACCAAATATAAAATTAACTGTAATTAATTTCCCAGCTATAAAGTCTGCCAGGCTGGTCCTGTTATTCTATTTCTATTTTATTGTATAGTAATAAAATTCTTAACAGAATTTAATTTGACGTGATCAGATTGCACACAGATTGATCAAGAAAGAATTCAAAGCTTTTATTTTGTCTGAAAGGCACACACATTGGTGTTCATTTAATTTAATTTAATTTTGTAATGATGTAACACTAACACGACATTGCATTCCTTGGCGAATCGCGCGGCGGCGACCGAACGCAAGGGCAAGGAGATCTCATTGCTAATGAAGGTATGATCAACATTATGCTGACCAATGCTTATATTGAAGCCATAGGGTTGTTAGAAAATATTAATTTTGTGTGTTACAGGGCTATTTGTATCATTAAAACAGCAACTTTTCCAAATAAGCAGATATTTTTGAAAATTTTGGCATTGTGTTGATTCGAAAATAGATTCGATTTGCAAATATAAATAAATAACTATTAATTAACTAACAACGGCTAAAATTTCGTCAAAAACAAACATTAAGAGGAAAGCCTACCTACTACCTACTCTTTCTCCATACAAACGTAGTCGACTGTTTCCTCCCTGGATAAAGACATTAGAGCAAATATGTTTATGCCATTATACCTAAATCTACCTTGACCGTGCCTTTTTTTTTCATTTTTAAATTCGAATATAAAAAATCAAAACATAGGTCATGGTCATGGCTGATATAGGATTTATGGCATAAACATATTTTCTCTAATGTCCTTATCCAGGGAGGTCGACTACGTTTGTAAAGTTTGTTTGGAGAAAAGAGTTGGAAGACGTTCCCCTCAAAGGTAATTATTTAGAAACCTTTTGAATTTAAACAAGTTGCAAGTTTCGACCTTGTTAGTTTAATTTTGTGACCTACCCTGTAACACACAGTTAAAAAGTCAGATACCTAACCCTGATTTAACTAACTCATGTTTCCTATAATTGGGCAATAAGTAATAGATATTTATCCAATTATATCAATCCCCAGCAGGATTCAGGCAATCTTGATCTAGAAACGTCCAAATCTCATGTTCGGTTTCTAAATGATTTTATCGGCCGTTAAACCTTTTCTTATGGGTAAACCACGGGTAAGGATCCATGGTCCTTACCCGTGGTTTGATCGCAGTTTAAAAGTCAACGGTCTTTAAAAACCTCGAGAAACCCACCATATCGGTGCTTGTCATGTAGTTGCCATTGCGCGTGCATTTAACAGGTTTGGATGTGCTTCATTTGGAAAAAAAAACCTAAAATAAACAATGGCAAAATACTGCTTTTAGTCGGACGCCAACTAAACTAAGTTAGTTTTAGCTTAGCTAGCGTAGTTAAGCTTGTATTTCATACATACACGTCCATCTCATTTGTGTAAAACTAGCTAGCTAAGTTACTCGTTCTCGTTAATATAAACTTACTATCAAAATAGTGAATTTAAATATTTCAAAGAAAAAATAGTATTTTAGTAGAAATAGAGCTCTGTGCATAAAAAAAGCATTAAAAAATCAAATCACGAAAAATAGAGTATATTTATAATACTAGTCTAATCTGTTTATCGGTTTCCAGCAACGAAAGAAAATATTGAATCAAAAACCAGTAAAAGTTTCGCCACCAAAAAAGGTTACTTTTAGTAGAAAGTCGTAGGACCTAATTAATAAATTCTTAGTCTTTATATTTTGGGCGTCAAACATTATTAATATCATTTCATTTATTCCAAAATTAGTAAATATTTAGAAGTAAGGTCGCCAAAATGCTTTTCTTTTCTGAGTTCTAAAATTGCAATTCTAAGAATGTTTGCAACTCAAAAAAGTCCCGCTCCAGTTACAGAAAATTACTCAAATACTAAAGTAATGTATTTCAATGAAAAGATGCATACAAATACATGGTTATTTTAAAACGTCATTAAAGTTATTATTTTAATGTGGTTTACTTTTTTGTGATCATGTACTAAAAAATATTCTTATTATTGCAATTTAGAAATCTTCGACTGAAATACATACCCTTTTGTGGCGCGACTGTTAGCCGACCTAGTTTTGTTTAGTACCCCTACCATGAGTTGATAAAATAAAATACATGCATTGACAGTTTGACCCTGTGCGCCGGCTAACTTTGCAGTTCAACTCGGCTTGTAATTTTCCTATATCACATAGAAATTATTACAATTGAAGAAATTATTACAAGCCGAGTTGAGCTACAAAGTTCGCCGGTAGATGTCACTACGAGGCCTTGCAACAACACGAGGAGATGCTTTCTTAATTTTCGGTTTTGTCGGGACGCTTACCCGTGGCGTATCGCGCTGGAACGGAATATCAGTAGTCTCGGGTTCGAGTCCCGCCGGATACTAAAAGCATTTTTTAAGCATTTTATCAAAAAGCAATCGTGTTTCGTTACAAAATAAAATTGGCAACTCTTATTTGATCGTCCTAAAGTTTGCAGCAACTGTGGAACATTTTACACACGCTGCATACCGCTTTGGTACGCGACCGCGTTTCGCTATGTACCTACATTTTACCACGCTTCTGTATCTCTATGTGGTGTTGCAAGTAGATAACCAGTACCCCATACCATGAGTTACTACATAAATACGTGCACTGTAATGTTAACAGTTTAACCATGTCAACGCACTGCTTGTCGGCCAGTGTATCAGACATACCTAAACTGTTTCCTTGCTATTATAAAATGAGTTGTAAGTGCCAGATTTAGTTTAAACCATGATTTGCTATGCCTAAATCATGGTTTTAAACCAGGTCTGGCACTAAAACTCATTTTATAATAGCAAGGTTAACATTACAGTTCACGTATTGACGTGGTATTGGACCCATGGTAGGAGTACTGTACTTGCAAGATGTTAACCCGCATGCATGTGATCCGCTCACGTGGACTGAGCGCAGGCTATGGTTCCATAGAAGGCGCGGACGGCGGCGAGGCGGGGCGCGGGAGTGACGAGCCCAAGGTGTTCGACAACGAGGGGGAGGCCGTCGCCTACTCGTGGACCTTCTTCCACGTTGTCTTCGCTCTTGCCACGCTTTACATCATGATGACGCTTACCAACTGGTACAAGTGAGTATTATAGATCATTTTCTTTGTAGCTTTTTAGGTTTTCGTACGCTAAGAGTAAAACCGAGACCCTTTTATTTAACTTGCATTGCTATGTATGTTCGGGTGAAATCTTGCAAGTAAAATTTGACCCACTTCTTTTTTCTCAATTTTTAATATTTAATTTTCTTATGTTTATTGCTCAAGACATTATACTAGAAATATTTTACAAGGAGAAATGCATCATCATAAGTTATTCTGTGACAGGATTCAAACCTGTGCCCCTCGCTTGCCGAGCGAGTGCGCTAACCACTGCGCCACACGGGAACCCACGTGACACGGTGAATTAACGATTATGCTGCTTTCTCCCTGTTTTCGTTTACCTTCTTAGGTTTGGTTCGCACGTTTGTTCCTAGACGGGAGAATTTTTGATGATGGGTTTCTCCTTGTTAAAAAATTCGGGACCCTTTTACTAAGACTCCAATGTCCGTCCGTCTGTCTGTCACCAGGCTGCATCTCATAAACCGTGATAGCTAAACAGTTGGCACCGCGCAAAGGAATACCACGGCGTTGATTACCATGCACTTTAAACCGACGCCATCGATTTAGACTGTTATTGAATGAAATTGATGTCTCTTGAACTGCTGGATCAGTTCAGAGGTTTCAGAGATTACCCGGAAAGAAAATACATACATACGACCAACGTTGCCTCTTTATAATATTAGTATAGATAGATAATGCCCAAATTAGCCAATTGGGAGTAAAAATGCTTACAGAATCGTTGTGTCATTCCAGCCCGAGCTCACAGCTGTCGAAAGTGAACACCGCCTCGATGTGGGTAAAGATCACCTCCTCTTGGATGTGTGTCGCGCTCTACGTGTGGACGCTGGTGGCGCCCGCCGTGCTGCCCGACAGAGACTTCAGTTAGATACATACATACAGAGAGAGCTAGTCACACGAGCCTACTTCATCGACTCAATACCCAGTAAATACTAATGCAAACGGCCAAATACAAAAACACTACTCAATTTAAAGGCTACTTAGACAATTAAGCTGGTCCTAAACTAAAAAAGATCATGTTAATTCTGAATTTAGAAACTGCTCAATTATAGTCCAGAAATCCTGATACATTTTTGCAATTGATTACGTTTGATAATTAGTAATCAATTTGCAAAAATGTACCACGGATCCTGGACTAGGTAGGACTTAGGTAGCAGTCTAAAGTTTTTAACAGCAGATAGATAAATATATCATTGGATGACCTTTATAAAAATAATATGTCATGACCAGGTCAGACCAGATTGCCGAGTAGCTCAGAATACAAAAGAAAAAAAGCAGTCAATATTGTGTGTGGTCTACCAGGGGTCACAGCAGATCACTTAAACTTACTGTTTTACTTAAGGGTTACTGGCGCCAGTATAAAATAACGCCAGTTTATACCATGCTTCTTTAGTGGTTTATTAGATTGGTGTCGGGGTCATGGCTCGGTAATATGCCGTGTGACTGGCCTATAATTTTTACGAGCGATAAGTTCTGTGTTATAATGAGGTACAGACGGTATTTTTGTTTTAAAGAGGAATGGATATCTACTTGATCTCCATACTTACGTAGTCGACTGTTTCTTCCCTGAATAATAATATTAGAGCAAGCATTATCTAGAGATCTAGAGTCGACTGCGTTCGTATAGAGAAAGGGTGGGAAAACCTTTCCTCTTACTTCAATTTTGAAATCACTCAGGTGCGCCTGCGCCGAAGTAGAACAAGAAATTCATTGACGCGTGCAACTTGGCTAACTACTAAATAACTACAGCTATAGTCAGAAACAATCCAAAGGAAGGCATTAGCGAAGGTATGTTTTGTTACATTTCCGCCATGTCACTTACCACGCGACCCCAACACTCCTTCGCTAAGGCCTCCTTTATTGAAATAATACATACCTACGTATTATAGGTATTACAGCTATACAGCTGTCAGTACTCACGGAAATCACTTTAAAATAACACAAAAGTATATCTTCAAAAATTGCAATCTGACTGAGTCTGACTGACTGATCGCATTCACGCCTCTCGCTTGCCGGGCGGGTGTCCTGATCACTGGACCACTCGATCTCTTCATAGACACGGCGAATTTATGCATCTGTATTTTTCCTTGTCGATTTTGCTTGTAAGAATTGTTCTGCTTTTATTTTACTTTTATTTTTTTATCGCTCTTGAAAACTACTGAACCCATTGCGATTAAACTTATTATACGAGTAAGAGGTCCTTGAATGCAGGCTTCTTTTATCCCGACATTGTATTTAGGCGGGTAAAACTGAGGGCCGCTGTTAGTCTTCTGTAAAATACTGTGTTAATCGTTAGTCTATCTATTCGGTATACTTATTCTTTCCTTAATATATCGTCGCATATAAAAATGAAATACGTTTTACGACACGGGACGCCTAAGTTGTGATGTTAATATGCGACATATTTTGATTTGTGCAATTTACAGTCGAAAACAAAAATGGAGGCTACAATTTACAGTGCTTTGTTCAAAACAATAAATGCGATTTTTAATAGGTACCGAAGCAGCCCTTCTGTTTATTTAGGTTTCCTAATTGATAATTAAATAACTTTGTATAGTTCTAAGATCTCATCTAAAACCATCATTTTGTCTATTGTATTGTATTATATACTTTTGTATTTTTCTCTTTTTATTATCTCTATGTGATGCCAATTTGTATCTTACTAATTCTATCTAGATGTTTTATTGTCTGTGTACTGTGATTAGAAGCTATTCTATGATTTTAGTTAAGACTGTTATGCTAATTTAAGTTGATTTTAATACATTTCATTGTCACTATTTTTGTGTTTTTTTTTGCATACTATCTTACTAATATTATAAACGCGAAAGTGTGTAAGTATAAATGTCTGTATTAGACTTTGTTACTTCTTCACGCAAAAACAACTAAACCGATAAAACTGGAAGATATAGTTGAAGACCTAGAATAACACATAGGCTACTTTTTATCCCGATATTCCCGCGGGACTTACGCTGGTGAACTGCGGGGCGCTTTTAGTTATTTACATACATTGAGCAGAGCCGAGGCATACTTGAACCATTTTAATTGTAGCATACGGAACCTGTTCATTAGTTAATTGCTTAATTTCCTAAACTACAACTATTCTTAAACTATCTGCAGTGTAACCCCGTTATAGAATAGGGTTACCTCATCTCTTCCCGTAGGTGTCGTAAAAGGGATCTGAGAGAGACTAGCAAACCTTAAGTTTTCCCCGCGCGGTGGCGGCTAAACTGCTTGGTCCCTAGGAGGGTTGGTGTCAGGTAGGCGGCCGGCCACAAAAATATTGCCAAATCTATTTGCAGAGGGTACTACGCCGAACTCAAATAATTTGAGGTTTAGCGAACCTCGGGCTCCCGAGAGGGATGCAACCGGGAACATCGCTAAGATAAGAATTATGAAGAAGTCAGGTGGTGTAATAGATAAATAACACAACTAGAATTCTAATAATTGAAATATATTTTCAAGACACACAAAATTCATACTAAACTTATTGAGGTATAATATTTCAGGCAAATAGACTACTTCAAGTAGCATATAATAAAATAATAACATTTTTTCTCTTTATTCTTTTATATATTCATAAATTGTTTACTGATAGATTTGTCGTCAAGAAGGTATAGTTTTAGTTTTCACAGTCAATTTGCAGAAATGCAGTGAAAATATAATTTATTATTAAAAAATACGGTTAGAGAGCTTTCATGTTACATATCGTGAATAGTTTATTTTTTTCTTTGAATTTCATTTTTATTACAAATACGATCATATCTAAGGCTTATATTTTTAATAACACATCACTATGATACTATGTAACAAAACCGTTTTCAATAAATCGAAAATATTTTATAAAATCAATATATGGAACACATCTGGACATTTCCACGTAAGATACGTACATAACATCTCTATTCTACTCATCGAATTCATTAAAACATAACGTATTCACATTTTTTACATTAAAGTTATACATACAAATGTCTATGTATAAATAATTTATAGATAATAATAAATAGAATTATTAATATCACAGTAGAGTAACTGCCAGCTAGTTTTTACCACAAAAACAACGCACGACGCACGTTTACCATCACTATTATAAAGATGGATAGGCTGACAGTTCCGGTAAAAACTGCTGTGATATTGACAATAAATAATGAATTCTTATCGAAACAACAATGAACATGCTGTTAACTTACAACTACTGGTAACTATTCAAATCAACATGACACAACATTCGTGTTCCTCCGTATCAGCAACACTTCCCGAATTTAAGCTAATCTGAGATGGCGCCACACTCGCTGGTACTTGCCAATTTACTAATGTGTATATAATTTTCACATTTGGCTTCTTTGAATGTACTTTGGGCCCATTGTAGCATTGCGTCCAATCACCACTCAATGTTAAGTATTAACACGCACTCAATTGGCTTTTTGAACAAGTTCAAAGGTGCGAGGAATGAAAGGAGGTGGAGCTTGGATGAAATGTTTGGCTGCAAAGTTCACAATTAATGTGTGCAGTAGTGCTTTTTCATTTTTTTTTTCAAGTTAGGGCCAAAAGTTGCTTCACTAAGCCTCGCCTAAGAAGTATAATCTCTAGTTTAACAGGTGGTTTAAATATGTATTGACATATTTAGCACCAGTGACTAGACGCCACCATTGCGGGACAAAGACATACATATTAGAAATATATAAATAAATAATCGATATCTAATTAATTCGTGATGCAAATTAATGTAACAATAAATCTTATTCGTTTAAATAACGCGGTAAGAACTAAAGACAAATTGTTTAAAAAATATTCAGATTAAAATAACTGTGTTCCAATATCGATAGCTACACAATAATAAAAATAAAGTAGGTATTTTAATTCCTAACAAATATACATAATATTTATAGATATATAACTGTGTGTATCATTGTTGATCATTCATATACTCTTAAAATATGTATTTTATACTTATTTATTCTTATAATTATTATAATGTATTTATTCTATATAATATATAATGTAAATACATAACTTTATTCTTATAACTTACATTAGACGGTCCGCGGTGAACAGTTATGTTAGTCTACGTATTATAAAATAATGCCTAGTTTGGTATCTACATAGTTATGACCAGGAGACATATTTTCACGAATAATTATTGCCCACATAAACTTAACAGTACACTTTGTAATATACATAATATTATTATGGAAATTTAAATAAAATTAAGCACGCTACAACTACAGAGATCAGGGACGCAGAATAGGTATTTTACAGGGACGAGATTAAATAATCTTCATACCAATTTGAACGCTCTTTCTTTATGCATACGTCCCTGGAAGTACCTAAATACACTATATTGGAAGATGTATCACTGTAATATGTACATTTAAGAGAGATGTAAATTCATCAATCAAAACGAAGTACAATTAAATTTCAAATAATTTTTACATAATTTATAGGTAAAGGGGCGGCTTGTTTGGGCGATTCTTAAACATGTTTAAGGCTTTCATCCTGATAAATCAGTTTTCAAAGTGTCAAAAACTATCTGTGATTAAGTAATATATACCTTATTACTATCAAGATGGAATGCAATTTTCCATAGGTAACTTTTAAATGTGTTTAAAAGCACAACCTCATACAAACCGCCCTAAGTATACATTCAAATAATAAATGCGGGATTTGTTTCTATTTGATTTTTGACAAAAAATCGACTGAGATTCGACATTTTGAACATGACCCTAGAAAATATGGAAGCTTTCAAATGTTTTGTGGATTTTATTTTTACATGCATTCATATTTACTATGCAACTAAGTAAGTACCATATATTGTAGGTTTGTAGGGAATTAGGCATTATAAATCAATCTAATACATTGTAAGTTCTTAACAAATCAATTTTAAAAACATATTTACAATTTCATAAAATAAAAAATTGAAATTAATGCTCATGATGAAAAAACTGAGACGGACTGTGCGGCTTATTGGTGAACTTAAAATTTTATTTATTTATAAAATAAGTTATATTTGTGTTAAAATCTTTGTTGCAATAATTATGCACGTTGGAAGTGATTTGAAATTATCTATAACTTTGTCAATTATGTTTTAATCGCGCAATATCACAATAATCGGTGGTTTCTACCGGAATAGTTATTTTTTAATAATTCCATGATTCTAATGGACATCACCCGTGGTTTCAAGTAAATGTTGTGTCCACCGAAATGACCCGTTCTATCATTATATCGAACTCATATGAAAAAAAAAGACTTAGAGCTCGACTAGCGTTCACACGAAAAAAAAGAAAATCTGGCAAAAAAACGTGGTTAGCCACCGTAGTTTAAAAATTGTAAAATCAGTTGGTATTCAACCAAGACAGTACCTACTTATAAAGTTATGTATCGTAAGGTCCTTTGTTCAACGCAGCGATTTTAGAAGTCTAGATACCGGTGGATACCTATTTTTTCGCCTGACTACATTCAAATACATACATAATAGCATTTTGATCAAAATTATTAACGCATACTCATACAACGGCTATTTCGATTATGCAATTTGTACTGATATGTTATTAACTTGTTTAGTATTATGACTTTGGTGTTATGTGAATATAAAATTGAGCAAATTTTGGCTAAATAAATTAATGGTTACTGTAGGTAAAAATATTTACAAGTATCAATAATACCTAAGAAAAATAATGTCTTTATTATAATAACGAAAATTAATTTAAATAATATTTTCTATTCGTCTAAAAATAAATTTTATAAGAAAACTTCTAAATATTATGTCTAGTAAATAAATCTAATAGCTTCAAAATAAAATTGAGATCGGTATCGTACATGATGAACCATTAAACACAAACAGCGACGGCAACCACTCCTTTTAAATTATGTTCCTTCTTGAAAATATTCGAACATGTACCTATCACACAATATTTACTATTTTCAAAATATAATTCCTTCGGTTGCTATTAAAATATAAAAAATAGTGCCATATCTCTTTAAAGACGAAAACTTTTTTCATTTTGCAAATATTTTAAGTCATTTGTACAATCGATAGATATTTTAGTAACCATTTTTGTTAGTCTGTCACCATACCTGTTGTATTTGGTATTCATGTTTATATTTTCGCAAAGCTAGAGTATTCCCTCATGTTTACTCTTAAATATCTGCGAAAGCATCACAATACTATTTTATAATTTCTCATTTTTATTTCTTTTGGATATACCTATCTATCTATATTTCCAACTGGCTAGACGAAACGCAAAGTGGAGAAACGGGGATAACATATTAAAGATGTCGCCAGCTTCGCTGGTGCAATATGTAGGTACAATAAATAGCAATTTATTAAAAAATCTCAAATTTCCATAGATGGGTTTTCAATTATTTTGGGTTTGTCTGCTGAACGCCAAAAACCAAGATTTTAGCTGATCTGATCTGGTTATACGGAAATTTGGCGTTGGGGTGTGTTGGTCCAAAAGTTAAGTTACATTGACCAAGTTTAACTAATAAAATGTAAGGAGAGAACCCGGTGGAGAATATAAGCACCAGCGAATAGAGGCTACAGATAGCCATTGCGTCTCCTCAACCGAACACTCTTAACGTACCTTACTTCATAAAATACTATAATAATGACTTGATATTATCATTATAACTAAGCTAGTTCATGTAAGCCGCAGTAAACCTACTTACAATATGGCAGTTGTCACTAAGTTAGCTGAGTTGTTACGCTATCTACTTACTATACTAATGTGATTTGGTTTTACGAATATAGCGCGCGCGAGTTCATTGCAACTATAGATTCCTTTAATGACAACTTCATTTCTGTTTTATCACAACCATTATTGCAATGAAATATAATATTGTATTTGGTAATGTTTACAGGTACATCACGTAACATAATGAATTTATTTTAAAAAATGATTTATTATTCGATAAAGCATCTTTCTCGACAGTTGCAAACGAATTGGCAAGAATCATGTGATTTTTGAAGCATTTTGTTTTATCACGTCAGCCTTTTTTTGGCTCAATAACATGGAGAAGACAGGGCGATAACAATGCAGAAAGAATTTGGTGCATTGGCCTGCAGCCCCAGGAGCAACAGAGACTCTGATACAAAGGTTAATGTACCAGATTATTCCAGCATCGCGACCGCCCTTTAGACATATCTATCTTCCTCGACTTTATTACTCTCTTTTCTTTTATATAATTTAAGGCTGACTTAGACACGGCATTTTAAATCGAGTACCTGTTCAGCTTGTCATTTCGATACATTTTGCATTTTCTTATCGTATTTTAAAAATGGTACTTTATATTATTTATTTTAACTCATAAAACTACCACATTTATTTTTCTATTAAAACTGTTTATGGATCTAAACTACTTTTCAGTTTTGTGGTGGGTACATTCGGCAATATAAGTGTACATCCACCGTTATTAAGTTTTTGTTGACTGAACTATACAAAAAAAATACCATCCGAAGCTTGGGGAGTTTTGAGGAGTTACAAATTGTAAAGAAAACTTTTAATAAATCTACAACGTTTTAATACTGGCTAATGAAACAGGCACGTTACTCCCAAACAGGCCATAGAGATGTGTGTTTATGATTCCAGCACCGATACAATCTGTACCAGACAAGAAACAACTATTTCTGGGAGTTAAATAAGACGACTGTCTTATGATCCAGTCTGGAGTCTGGTACCAGGACATCACAATTAGCAAGGAGATCAATTATGCGCCCGATATTCTACTATTGGCACATCGTACGAGTCACCGTCATTAGCTTACATTGAGCGTAACAGGTAACTTTAAACAATAATTACCGCGTTGTGATGTAAGTATACCAGTATACAAGATTCTTTTACGTAAACCGAAACAAAAATACCCAATAATTTGTATGTAGATATATCTTACACCTACCTAATAAAACAATTTGATGTCACAGTATAAAAAACACTTTCGATTTTAACTTTTAAGTACCTAATAATAAGGTATAACATCTCTTAAACGATAAAAATATATTTACACAATCCAATCATTGCTTTTAATAGATAGGTAGGTTACCTTAAGTATAAGTAATAAAATTTTATATAATTTACTATGTAATGTAAAATAAAATATATTAAGTATATACATTTATCAGTAATACTTAAGTCTTAATGTAATATTGCAGCTCGCAATCGCCTTCACTCGTGTTCCTTTCCTTTCTCGGTAATGCCTCTCATCTTTTCCAATGGACCGGTACACTTGGAGCCCGCGGTAGCTTTTATAAACCATTTAGTTAAGTTACCTGAGTAAAGTAGGTATGTAATAGCGTACCTTACAGTCATACTGGGAAATACTCCCAACTGACTTTCTCAGAAATGCTTCCAACGGAAGTCCAAGGAAATGCTTCCAACGGATGTTCTCGGAAATGCTTCCAACGGACGTCTATAGAAATGCTTCCAACGGATGACCTCGAAAATGCTTCCAACGGACGCCCTAAGAAATGCTTCCATCGGACGTCCACGGAAAGGCTTACAACGGACATTCTCAGAAACGCTCCTAACGGACGTGGTCAAGAACTCTCTTAACGCTCATAGTTAGGCAGGTTTCCTTAAGAATGTCACCAAGAACGACCGCTAGGAGCGTTAACAATTAAGAACGTTGGAGGCGTTTCTAGGCTTCAATCTAAGTCATGAGGCCCGCAGGCTCGCCGGTACCGGTCGCGGTCCATTCCGGTCCTCCTTCCATAATCTTCGGGCGGGGTTTCATTCCTCCGCCCTTGAGTATTATCTCCTTGTTCAAAAATCTTTACCCTTGTATACGACGCAGATATGTTCATAAAAATTTAATTCTAAACAAGTTTTTTATAGTCTTTTAGTCGAATCTGAGATAGCTTAAGAGTCTAAGTATCATATATTATGTGATTTCTTTTATTATCTAGTAATTCAGTCGATACGCAAATATTATTCTTAGTGATTAATATCACTGAAATGTCCGACCGGTGATAATGTTTAATTATCGTTTGTCAACCAGTCGACACTAGACAGTCAACAACAACTTTAGCCCCGAGCGGCGTACGTTACAACTTGGATTAGATTTGAGTGAAAACATTATTTTGCTGGTTGTAATTCATCAAATTGCACATTCGAAAATGTGGACGGATTTGCTGAAATACTACTAATGAGTTTTACTAGATTTCTATATATTTTTCTCTTTACAACGCTCGATAGATGTAGCCGTGTCACAGAGTTCACAGATTGGCTCTGGTCAAGCGACTTGTAGTCAAGTTGTCAATGGCAAAATATCTGGACAAATTCATTTTCTGCTCTTTACTGTCTCTTAGATAGTGCTGACATCTATCGTAATCTAGAAAGTCTCATTAATATAAAATAAGGTAAAAAGGAAGCGGCTCTGCTCGCTTACCGCTTAAGTTGGAAGTTCGTTTAAGTCTCCGAGCAGACATACCGTTAGTCTATAGATAAATCACGTAACAAATTAATGTTTTCACGCAAAACGTGTCAGTCTATCTTACATCTACAACTTACATCTAATATTCACAGTCTCCGACTGACGCGGTCTTCCGACGTTCGAGTTAAACAGTAAAGGCGAACTTACTGCGCTATGAAAATACGTGGGCAATGTCTCTAGTCAATATATCAGCCACATTTGAAGAGCAAAAAATATGTCTCCTTAAATTTACATCCTTTAGATAATAAAACTCATCTCCATCCTACTAAATATAACTCTCCATAGTAGGTTGTATCGTAATAATGTCACTCACGAATTGCACTCGGACACGGAACGTTCCCATGGTTTACACGGGGCCAGAAGCAGCGTCATCCCAGCGTCGACTCGCTAGACACTAACTCGAACCCAGTCTGTGAGACCCACTGTCAACAATCCACAGCGAACTGACTTACCGGCTTATGAGTACCCGAGTTACTGGGTCCGTTATTACCGATAGTCTGTTAGTGGGTACACGGCAGTATCTTGGGGTGGAAGGTCTACCGCAGCACATGCGCGTGCGCGTGCGCGTGTCGTGCGGCGCGGCGCGCGCGCGTGCGCTAGTCCCCGAAGCGCGTGCAAGCCTTCTTCCACTTGCACTGGGTGCACCACAGGTCGCGCTGGTCCATGCCGTACACCTTGCGGCACTTCTTGTTGTCGGAGCGCGGCCGCCGCCCCGGGCTGCTGGGGGACGCGGCCCCGTTCGCGCCGGACAGCCGCATGTGTTTCTGTAATACAAGTGTACATTGGAAAATGCTATACGTACAATATATATCTATCTTATATCTACATATATAATGCTTTGTTCTGAATGACTAACTGATCAACGCATAGCCTGAACCGCAGAAGTAGCAAGCTGAAATTTGGAGAGAGTGTTCTTCATGTGATGTAGACATACGACAACCAATTTATAAAAACAACAACGACAACAATCCGATTTTTTAAAATTTAAATCGATCAGGACTTATGCGAGTGAAACCGTGGGACACTGCTATCTTACTTATATTTGTATACTTCTTAGCTACGCCGATTTCGAGAGAATATCGAGATTAAGGTAGTCTTATAATATGTGTTATTTCAGAATTTCAACAGATTACCAAACCACCTCCGGTCCTCCAAACCTTGCGGTTACAGGGACTGAAACGTGGGGACTAAATTCTTAGTTTCATCGCAATCAGTTCACTAGTTTAGGGAGTAAAAAAGGTCGTGATTTACGTACACGCAATCAATTGCGTTTATAATATTAGTAAGATCAAGTAGGATATTCTGTTTCCTAACTTTATTTCAGCTTAGTCTTTTCATCACTGATATTGTCGCCTATTGTGCACCATTAGATTTAGATTTTACCCTACTCTTTCGAGTGCACAAGGCAAGTAACTCCAACTCATCAGTAGAATATCTTGCTCTGGGCAGTGTGCACTAGAGACGCCCCGACTCTGCAGTCGTTAGTCATTAAAGTCCACAGCTTGATGCGTGTTGCGTGAAACTCGGCCATCATACTTATATTAAACTACATATTTTATTGTTTACTCACCGGTGAGTGGGAGGTTGACCAGGAATGCGGTACGGGAATGCTGATAGGCCTAGCGTTTCCATTTTGTAACGTTGAAAGCAATCCTTGCCTGCAAAGATATCATTTCGATTAAATGTTATCATTATATGAGTTAATGTTCAGTTAGGAAGTCGGTAACAACGCATTGCACTGTTATGGGTATTCAATACAAAATACTTTAGGTATAAGTTGTATGATTTTCGCAGTATATAGTCAGTCTCCTTGATTATCTGTGAGAGAAGATTTTGATCTTCCGATTTGGAATTAAAATCTTGTTCTAGAAGAGAATAATTGAACAAATTGTACGTACATTTTACTCTTGAAAGCAAATAATGGATATGTGGTGTTAAGGATGGGACCAAGTTAATATTAGCCTTCTGCCTTAAGGGACCATTAGTCCATTGAAATGTTACGTTATAGCGTCCCCAGCTGTAACCAACTAGGGTATGAATAGCGGATTCCGCTGTACCGTCAGGGATCTGTTTTAGACAGATCTAGTCCCCAATAAGGGGGGGCTAGGTGACATAAACTTAGTTAACGTTTATAAGTAAGGGGCCAAGAGGACAATCAATCAATCGCACTAAGGACAATATATGAGGAGAGGTTTTGTAGTAATACCTGAATGATCCGACCAGTTGCCTCTGGTACTCCGGGTCCTCGTGAGGCGGGCGGCACATGTCGCGGTGCGAGAGGGTCGGCGGCGGCGCCGGGGCAGCCACCTCGCGCTCCGTGTAGTAGAACTCCTCCTCGTGATCGTTGTCACCTTCCTTCTTTGGCCTGCAATCAATCAATGAAACCTTAAAACCTGAGAAATAATGAGCTGTCGCCTACTTTGTGTCTTCATCTTTAGTTAAAGTCAAAGTCCTTAGTGACGTCACTTTTGGCGAAATTTGACTGTCGATTATGTCACCAGATCACTTAGTACAGATTCTCATACCCGTATTCTATAGACGAATCTGAGTGATTACTTATGCCGACTTTCCACAGCGAGCGGTGCGGAGTCTTTAATGTGTCAGTTCAACATACAACGTTTGTTTTCATAGTCATACAACTTTTTTCAGTAAGTAATCAAGCGCTTTTAAATAATTACATGATAGTAACAAGTCTCGTTCAGGCTATTTATCTACATTGTCAGCCATTACTATGATTTAAATGCTTAATAAAAAGTGCCTCCTCTGTTACTAGGACGAAGGTCTCATTGATTGGACTCGATCCCTTCAACCCGACCTATTGTATAGCAATTGATCTTAAATACCTATCAATTTTATGTTTCCTTGTGCCCATTGCGTTAGCGAATGATACATAGGGTACCACTTTATTAAAATCGTCATCTTCAAGGGCAAACTCGAGTAAATTCAAGTATGATTTCGGCAATCTCGAAATCATACTCGAATTTATGATGCTATGTATGGTGTTAACATAGTAACTAACTATCTAATCTTAAAACTAATCTACATTTTCTTTGGTAAAGCCGTAAATAGTTTGTTGTTTTGATATCGAATGTACCTACGATAGATAACGTATGATCATCATCTATATTAAAAGATCCGTAGGGCAGGTTACGTAAGCGGGCGGTGTCGAGCGACCTTGTGGCGCGCGGCGCGGGCGGGAGCGCGGGTGCTGCAACCTTGTTGCCGGCCCGACGCCGCCGCCGGCCCGCTTCCGGGTCGCAAGGGCTGGCCTTACAGCGATTTAACTATTCACTATACAAACATAGTCACTTATCCACAACCAACCTCCATCAATCCTATCAACGTAAAGGTCGACTTCTATTAACCGTCACGAAATGAATTAGGTAACTAAGGTTGCCCCTCAAATTAACTCTCGACTCGATGGAATGTGTTTTGACATCATTCCTTTTTTAGGGTTCCGTACCTAAAGGTAAAAACGGGACCCTATTACTGAGACTTCGCTGTCTGTCTGTCTGTCTGTCTGTCCGTCCGTCCGTCCGTCCGTCCGTCCGTCTGTCACCAGGCTGTATCTCATGAACCGTAATAGCTAGAAGGTTGAAATTTTCACAGAAGATGTATTTCGGTTGCCGCTACAACAACAAATACTAAAAACGAAATAAAACAATTATTTAAAAGGGGCTCTCATACAACAAACGTGTTTCAAAAATAACAAGGAGTCGAGTCAGGACAGGAAGGACAGGAGGACAAATCGAGTTGGTCATGGAATTCAAAATGGCTGCCCTATCTGTCAAATATACTAGTCTGCCTTACTTACCAAAGAGTTTATTTTATGTTTCAGATTTTCTTTGTGCCAAGGTTTTTTTTTTTCAGTGATTCGGTCGTTTGATGGGAGTAAGAATCGAAGATAAATATTTCATATTTTCCTATAAAATTTAAAAATTGGTTGTTGTAAACCATTTTAGGGTTCCGTATCCAATTGTGATAGTGGTACGGAACCCTTTATGCGCGAGTGTCGCACTTGCCCCGTTTTTTTTGAATTTGAGAATTTATTTTCTGGTGGCTATAACATGACTTTTATGTCAAGAAAACCTTGAGATAATGTTACCCTTAACATCAATTTTGTGTCAAATGTTATTTCAAAGTCGTTGCTTGAATAGATCTCTAGACTTTCTTCAATAGATACCCAGATACAGGAAATAAGATGATGCATGAGAGCTGAGACCTTGCCAGTTGGCTAGCATTGCGCAATTATAGCTGTTGGTAGGTGCACTGCACGTGCATCAATCTACTCACACGTGACAGCGCACACGTGACCCTCGCCATAAACATATTTATCTATCTAGTAAAACAACATAAGTCTGATAGAGTAGGTACTTCGCCATTATCTAACTAATAGATAGACGCACAACTTACCCTAAATGAGTGTTCCTTATATGAGCTTCGATCGCTGAGCATGTATTAGTGTTATGTCCACAGCCCCTCCATGTGCACTCGAACACAACACTGTTCATCTGAAACAATACAAAATAAGTTTACTAAATGGGCAATCATCTAAAGGCCGTTCGGTTGTTTTTCTTAACAAAATTTGCATAGGCTGCCATTACCTACTTGGTTTGAAATTTTAATCCTCTAATGAAATAGCAAGGTTACGTTCTTTGCAGAAAGAATCTTCCGCGTTGAATAATAAATATGTACTTCAGCTATTGTCATAGTCGTGACATTGAGGTTTACATTGTTCCTTACATAACTCGCTAAGCAAACACTTGAAAATGTGGTATCGCAGTTGTGGTGTGTGAACGATGATGTGGTAGTAACAGCGCGTAGTATTGTTAAAGGTATTTGTTTATTCTGGGAGGATGAAGCAATGTGCGAGACCTTGCTTCTGTTTAGTGTGTGGCTTGCCAAAGATTCTGCTTTGACCTTCTGCCCAATGCTACATGAAGTTGAACGCATATATTATGTTGGTATGCGAAATTGTGAGAGGGCGCCATCAGTGCCACATTCATTCGCTGTCGGACTTGCTATCACTGAATTATGTAAATGATACAAATATTGGTAGAAATTGTTAAAAAAATCATCGTCACAACCTGTGCCATTTAATTTAAGGGTTTAAACACCATAAAACACGAGTTATGGATGTTGGATGTTTAACTTCGCTATCTTATAACAGCCTGTAGTAGTTAGCTCGGTAACCTGGAAACCTAGGCTACATCAAGTGCATACCGAAGTAGGTCAGGTCACGGGGAACCGAGGAAGCGGGGGGGAAGGTAGAAGGGGGGATTTAAGGCCGCGAACTAGGTCACAGCACCACGGCCAAGGGTGGTCTGCGAAGGTTGCCTTCCTTTGTCTTGGGCCTACTCGGCTAATAACTGCAGCATCATTTTATTTATTGCTGCATTAGATAATGATATGAAATTCGACACTATCAGAAGCTTTTTGACAATTTGTCTAATAGTGCTATGCGCTCTTGATCAGAGGTGTTGCACATAATGTTTTAGACTGACTGTTCTTCTACATCAAATGGTATCTATTCTATAAGTGTTGGTAGGTATTAACGATTACCAAATTCTTCAATGATGATTTTTCTCAACGGGCTTTATAACTCTCAATCTTGGATAACTATATGGCACTCACTAATGTTCTAAATTTTTACAGTCTCCTTTTGGGGAGGCTTAGAACAGCAATTAAATTATTACCACTTGACCATATTATTACCACAACACCCTATTAATAAAATACTATCTTCCAAATACTCTCTTCAAAACGCTTTTACAAGGAAAAAAGGTTACGAAACTCTATGATAATAACATAAGATATGGAAGCCTTACTCTACCCATAAATGTATGAGTTTAAGTAATGAGACCTCTCTTCTTATTTTCCTCCGATGGTATCAATTCCAACGATATGGATGTCCTCATAAACCAAGCTCTAAAAAGGGCGTATCTACATAATATAAATTGTACAAATAATGGTAATCAAACAAACATGCATTTGTTATAGGAGATGTAGGTTACATCCTTTTATTATTACACCTTTATCTGTTACTTGTAAAAGTCCTTCTAAATTCTTGGCTGTTCCAATCGATACTGCGGTAAAGGCACGTTAGTCAAATCTGTTCAATATAACCTTGCTAAAATTTTATGCTCTGGTAATTATTTTCACATTGCAAGAAATAATGTTTGTTTAGTCGTTAATTTTTTTATTAATTGTTAGGTATTATGATCCTTATTTCATACTTGACGATCCCCTTGGTCGTCAACTATGTAATCTTGATTTAGTTACTGCAACTTTGTTTTGTTTACCAGTAAAGGTAGAATATATATACCTATAATTTTAATAAAATGTTGTCAACTCTACCACTTATTTTCAAATAAAAGATTCCAATAATAAGCTGTCGAGTTTTGAAACTTACTCAGGTGAATTCTACTCTTACCGTCTATCTTATAGATTAACCCGAATATCTACTATATAAAAATAAGTCGGGTTTTCCTTCCTGACGCTATAACTCCAGAACGCACGAACCGATTTCCACGGTTTTGCATTCGTTGGAAAGGTCTCGGGCTCCGTGAGGTTTATAGCAAAGAAAATTCAGGAAAAATTTAATTATCTATAATTTATAAGGCAAAACAACGTTTGCCGGGTCAGCTAGTCGTCTATAAATTTATCCGGTTAGATAATGGATGGTTAACTTTCCCTGCAAACCTAGAAGGGAGCGCGGGGAGAGGCAGTTTGCGTCGTTTCAGCAGGGAACCTCCCTTCCCTTCACTGCACCTCTGACCCACTTTCAGCATTCAATAAATTTTATCATGTTATTCTGAACATAGATATCTCTACTTTCACGATTTATCTATTAAAGCAGTATAAAAGATACTTTATAGTATTTTGATTAGAACAAGAAATGTCAAATGCTGGAAATCTTGTGATCCTTTCTTTGTTAGGTAAGTACCTCGTTGCGAGTGAAAATATTTCCTTTATACTAATGGCGCCAAGCGGTTCCACTAGCATTCGTGTTCGTGTGATGTATATTGGGTGCGTCAAATAAAGTAGCTTTTACGAAATTTATGTAAAAACGTTTTAAACAGACTTGTACGTTCTATTCCTTTGCAGATATATCACTTGCACTGAACATAATAATAATATAATAATTACAAATTTAATGTTGAGTGAGTGTCCTCATACACTTCGCTTACATACTTTGTTAGGTAACCTATTGATTTATAAAATTGATTTACGCTGGAAATTAATAAACTATCTGTCCATCAAATTGACCGATTACAGATCAGTATTTAACAGTATTAAAAAACAAAACTGTTGAACAGAATTGAAATTACAAATGTAGGATTAAAATTTAATAATTTTCGGGCGTTAGTTACTTAGTAGAGGTGGCTACAGAGTGAAGTGGTATAATTGCATCGGTTTGAGATGGAAACGTTTCTAGAATAGGCAATCCTAGTGTAGTTGTGGTGGTGTTGTGTAGGGACGGTTACACGTGTCGGATTGTGCCTTAGTCTGTGTGCAATGCAGTGGCCGTGGCCGCCTACTGCGCAGTGCCAGCGGTGCACTCGCTATTTGTGCATTCGGGAATGGATATAATAATATTAGGTATTTATGGTCTATATTAATGGATGTAAAAAGCATTCACTAAATGTAAATTTAATTGACTCTTACGTTTTATCTTGTAATGCTGTGTGTTATTGATGTATTCGATGAAGTAGACATAAACCTTAGTATAGTACTTTTGCTTTAATATGTAAGTAGTACGAAACCAAGATACGAATTTATATCAACACGTGTCACACACAGTGGAAACATATCTATAACTTACGGAAGTACGGCTCAGGAACGGAAAGAGGACAATGACGAAAATAGGGCGGCATAATATTTCTATTCTAGAATCCACGACACATTTGATTATTTTGTATAGTAGGGTGGTACTCGTTGGTGTATATAATATCTAGTCTGATTTAATGCTATTTTTGTAATTGCAAATAAAACGTTCTAATCACAAGTGCATTCTATTCTAAAATACGATAATCTTGACAAGTTAGCCGTCATTTATTACGCTTAACTAGAGGAAATATCTATAGGTACATGTTATAATTGATAATTATAATACTTTTATCTACTTTCCGTAGATTGTTGAGATAGGAAAAACCCAACAAACATATTTTGTCAATGAAATTATACATCATACGAGCGCTAACATACGTAAACGCTTGTATTACGTTGTGGGTGTTGGTTGATGATGTTGACATCACAGAAACTGCGTATCTGTATTCTATAGTTCAGTATCTATCTAAAAAATGAACCCACCGTTCACAGATTATAGAATAGGTACGTAAGTAAACAAGCACGTTGGGTCTTATTCCAATATGTGTCCAAGTAGAAAGCGGTAGAGTTGAGAGTCAAACCAGCAGAACGTGTTTATAAGAAGGACCGGCACAAAATGCCGGTTTGTTATTGCGCTGTCTCGCTCTACTGCAAAACGAGGCGAGATGATATTGATTTGTTTTCATTGCGTCTCTTTTGCCCATGAACGTACGCGGTATGTCGGTTTCGCCGGCGTGACCTTTCTTATTTACACATACGAAGCACAGCACTCACACAGTGACACTGAGATAAGTTGTTTTCCTGTTATCTCCTTCTAGCTTTAAGAAAGAACGAGGAAGACGCGGCCTCTAAATTTTATGTGCACCATGCTTTGGTGATCGGTCGTTATGTAGGCCAATGCACAGAAGGCGCTGTGTTTAGATGTCTTTCTTTGTTTGATGTAAGTAGATAAATCTTATAAAAGCATTAGAAAATAAATGATGTACCTATATGTTGCATTATAAGAAATCTTGGAACCGTTGATAATACGAGTATAATTAATATAATAATATGTACCTTACCTACTAAGAAGTAGAAATTTTATTTAGTCAATAAATGTACTTAACCAAATTTTTTTTTAAATCTAGACAAGCCTTTATATAAGGCAAATGTTATGGTTAGTAGGCTAAACAAAATTTATAAACTTATATAAAAGGCTTAGAATTAGAGAAGCCATCACGTGGCAGGTACCGTCGTCGGTCGCTTCGTCGAAGTTTCTAAACATGCTTTGTCAACTAGAAACGTGTTTACAAACAAATGCTCTCTCTCAAAAGTTGGGCGAATTCTGTACGATATTCCATCCGAAAAAGCTTGGATGTATATTAAAATATCACCGCCGCATGTTAGCTAACAACAGTGAACGGAAACCATGAATACCAAATTAAGTGTCAACTTCTGATATACACCACAAAGAAATTAGATGAGATGGCACGATGCATTTGAAAAGGAGGGAAATGCGCCATACGGCGTGCACCCTATGAAGGTAGGGGACTTTGTAGGTCACTGAACTTTGATAGTTCTACCCCCAACACCATGAAGTTCGTACGGCACTGGAACACCATAAAACCTCCTGTTAAGAGGATAGGATAGGTAACGAAACAGTCACCCATCATCTAGCTAGAATAACTCAGATAGACTATTTTGGAGACAGCCTTAACAAGCTATTCACTTAAGTATCCCAGTGACTGGTTTAAAGGCACGCACAAAACATCCCACAATATGGCCGGTCCCTGTTCTAACACATGAAAAATACCCGCACGAGTAGTGGCAACAAACTACGCAGCGTTCATTCGCCTCATCTTGTAAAAAGAAAGATGCGTTACCATTGTTTGCTCCGAAATAATCTCAGATACTCTTATGGGTAGTCATTTAATCAAATATTATTTGTAATAACAATGCATTCCATCTCTTACAAAAGCCATAAACTCGTTCTAACTATACGTCTTAATTTGTATTTGGTATGGTATGCTTCTCTATTTGACTTAATTGAATTAAATAGATAAGTTTCTACCTAGACAAGACGAGCACGTGGTTAAGTCAAAGGTGATGAACGTCATTCGTATCCGTGAAATATATTCGATAAAGTGCGTCATCCCGACGGGACGAACGTCTCACTCGAATTAATGAGTCGTCACATGCTAGCAGCAGTTCAATTTGATATCTATCCTCATGTATCAGTTGGATTGATTACTTTTTATAAACTAATGAGGCAGTATAATGGAGTTCTATATCTGTGAGTCACTGGCTCAAGTGGCTCACGGCAACGATCTCCGAAGGTGGTTAGATGACGAATCGGTCGCGTGGGGCAGTCTGAGTCGGGGTAGAGCGTCTCTTGGTCACCGAACTCTACTGCAAGTTACAACATGCTACCATTTCACTTTTTCTTTCGATCCAGGTGCCGACTTTGAATTGGAATTGTATTTTAATTCAAAATTAATTAATCAGAACTGGTTTGCTTCATACAAACAAAGACTGATTTAGATAACATTTTCAAACCATGGAAGATTTAAAATATTTTGGTAATCCTTACGTTCACGTTGGAATAATTTCGTTTGATGATATTTTCGGAGAATTCTGTCACTGCACAAAGGTTTCACAACCTACCTACCTACTTTAAGGTATAATACTTGTAAAGAATATTGAACCTGTCTGACAAAGTAGGTATCAACTAAGGATCTGATGACCTCACGTATCAAATTAAATTTGAATGTTTTAATCACGTTCTGCCGTTTTTGGCGAGCATATATCTTCGTTACATTCATTTAGATGCCAAAGTTTAAAACAACAGGGCTTGTCTATTTATTATTATCTGGCGACTGCACCTATTTGAATTGTTGACAATGTTAACTAGTTTCCGTTACAGTTAATCTTAATGGAGAAAGAGATAAGCGATGCTGAGAACAGTAAGGTCCAAAGCCACAACTAAGCCAGGTACTGATAAGTTATGTATCTACTTCAAACATGCTTAGGAGCAAAGTTTACTTTAGTCCACTTAAGGTAGATGAGATCCCAAGTGATCTGAAGTTAAAAGCGAGTGATCCTACATTTAAAGCATAAGTGTAAACAGTTGAACTGTCAAGAACGGGCAGTGAACCGGTCTCAGAGTCATTGCCCTGCCAATGCCGGTTAAAAAAACGCATTGCCTGTATCTATCTATCCGGCGATGAAGCCGGGTGCTCGTTTGTATCAATAACGACAGCGAGTGCAACTTTGTTATTGTTACGCATATTATAGGTAACGTAATGAGGCTAGGACAAACGCTCGAATAATACATGTAGAATATCTAAAATTAGAAGACAAAGTTGCCACCTATTTTGATGATTTCATGTTTTTAATTATTATCTTTCACATATAGATTGGTTCCAGTAAAACATACCAATAAACTACCTAAGCAAATTAAGAGTTTTAAGACGCGAAAAAGGTAGGTTGATAATTAGTATCCATTAACAAAATTGTAATTAGCCTCAAAAACACAAATGCCTTACCAGTTGCCACCCACAGCTTATCGTGTGACACGCGAAAAAGTAACTATAGCGCCTCTTTTGTCCACACTGAATTGTGCAAGGTGGTATAAATAATTACCCAATGTGGTTTAATACAAGCATAATGACCGTAACCGCATCTGGTACCTTAGCACAACCTACCTAATGGTGGTCAATGTCTCTACCGACAAAGTTTTTGACCGCACCAAGGCCGTCAGGACAGGGGTACGTGAACTTTATGGCGCCTTAGCGCTACCATTTTGTATAGCAATCTGCAAAAAGGAGTAAACGAGGAAAAAGGACATTTGTTTTCGTATAAGTGTTATAATTTATATTAAATATATCCCATTGATATACGGGTTTATAGATTGAGAGAGTTGAGTGTTGGGAGGACGATGACCCTTCAAGAGTGAGACAGAACGACAACAACAGTGAAGTTCGTGCGGTTTTCTAGGAGGAGACAAAAGATTCGTTACATTTTTGTCTCCATTGGATTATAAATAACGACAGATATGAGAATGAGGTCATTTCTTCCATTAGGTAGTTAAAATGTTGCTTCTTTAAAACGCAGAAGCCGGTTTAAAGTAGGTTGACGACGACGCTGAAATTTGCGATGTGACAATAATTATTGTAACTTGCTGCTTGGTAAGGAAATTGTACGCCTGACAACAGACTAATAAAGATAAATTAATGCAAATATTCATTGTCTGAATTGCAACGACGACGTCACTGTTCCACTTCAGCAGAAATTAAAGAATTTAATTATTGGAATAAATAAAATCCATTTTACCATAACCGATTTCATTCCTTTGTAGATAGGTAGTCGGATCGCCTATTATAGCATCCGTTCCAGTTACTCATTCGATCAATAATTTATCGAACATGGTAGATGTAGGACCGGCTACTCACCGGTCTGGATTATTCAACTTACACAATTATACAATCGTTTTGCTGTAAATAGCAAACGATGTCGAAAGACGATGTACCTTGAAAGCGGGGCGGTGCGGTGTTTAGGAGCATTTTATTTAATAGACGGATTTTATTACGCGATCGCAGAGTTAACTCAGTGGATTCCTTGTTCAGACTTAGTTAAAAGAATTCATTGCGGGTCGATTCCGTGGAGATTTAAATTAATCCTTGAGTTTCGGGTGACGGCATGCTCTCCCACAAATTTAATAGAGAACTTGATACGCCTACTGAAAATCATTGAGCATAAGTTGAGATTAAAATAAAAAGATTGGCAAATCAAGTAAGCCAGAAAAAAAGCCGAGCTTTTGTGGAAATTTCATGGAAATGAGATCGAAACGCACGCGGCTGGGTTAAGCCAAAGGATGAACACAAACTATTTACACAATTGGATGTCACTGTCATATCAACGCCTGGGTAGAGTTCGCTGGTCGGCCTACTTTTACGACACAAATTGATATATGGTTATCATTGTTTGGACTCGTGCTCTATTTTTTTCAATTTAAACTAATTAGAAGGTGACATATTTTCGGTGCTAGCCATTGTTTCAAATAATTTGCATTGACACTATCTATGTATGTAGATATTGGCGTTAAGTCATTGTTGCTGTCTGTAATTACCTCTCAACTGGGTCATAATTTGACATACAACGCATTATAAAAATTATGTTATCATAAAATGTTTAGGAGCAATAATATGTTTATCGCATGGTGGCTAGTATTTTTTTATTTGAATAAGATGACGTAATCTTGAATCAGCGCAAACTTGCTTGATCTTTTCTTACTTGTTTTTATTTATTTGACATAACCTAATGTATTTTATCTGTCAATAATGAGTATAGTTGGTTGCGTAACAAGTAAATTGACGCGCAATTGGTTAACAATGCCATACCCGATGTGTGGAGCAAACGCACTCAACCGAAATCCTGGTGTGGACTGGGATCGCTGGACACGACACTGCCGGATGCCAGTTTTGTCACATAATTACCATGGCTTTAAAAACCAAATTATGGTAATTAAAAACACAATAATTGGACCCATGACATTAAACTGGAATGATGACAATTATGACATAAAGTTTGGATTAACCGATTTGACCGCCAAAGCCGGTTAATGTCCGGTTTAAAATATCAAAGAGATATTAGCTCGATATATCGAATCAGTTGGCATATGAATGGAGGTCACACTACCATATTGTGATAATAAAGTAGCGTATAGGCAAGTCACCGTGCATGGCGAGCGGGCGATCGCTCGGGCTTATTTCCGTGGTCACCATTTACACGGCTAATGTAGCTGGCTAACTGTTCACCACAAGGGGAATGATCATTACAGCAACGCTTCTACATCTACGCTAAGGCCGTTCAGCTACTACGGCACGGTCGCGATGCCTTCCGTGTTTCAAAATAGCAACGCGAAGGTCGTGCCATTATTTGTGTTGAAACCGCTATCATTTACAACATAAACCTTGAAATAAGACTTAGATACGTACAGAATATTATTTACGTCATTTTTTTAAACCGGCTAACGGGGCACACGGTACAGGGAATCAGTTTACGAGTGGCACCGCGTGTGTGAAATCAACAGTAAACAGATTTAATATTTCCCAAGGTTTACAACGGATAACTAAACGTTTTATTGTTGCTGTATGTTAGCTAGGTGTTGGTGCGGTCACGTTGCGCACGCGCACTCTACTTTTCCAATCACGTGAAGTTCTTCTACGACGCTTGTAAGTAGATATGGAGTTGAAATAATCAGTTATCAGTAACACGTAAAGATAAATCACGACTCCTGAATTAAAGAGAGTTGCTTGTATCTGTATTTCATGAAGTGTACGTACACTATACAATTTGGAGGTCTTCTGTTACGAGGTATTACGAAATCAGGTGTGATGTGGTCCATCGCTATATAAGCGACACCAAATAAAAATGAGAAAAGTCACGGAAAAATGCTTAGATCATTATAATTGCGCCCACTGTAAGTATCCCAGATAATGGCGCAGCTTTTATGTTTCGATCGAACCTAACGTTTGCCATATTTCTCATAATTTTATACTAGTGTTATTCGTATCCAGTAGAGGCGCTACCGCTAGTGTGAAATATATGAGATTGATCAAAACAGTAGGAGCCCGTTGCAACTTGCAAGGCACATCATAAACGTAGTTAATTGCGCAGAGGCTTTGATATTCTTGTAATGTTCTGTTTTAACTTGATACTTTACTATGAAGATATTATTATTTTAATTTAGTTTTGATGAGTGACGCGATAGTAATAATTACTGTGGCCGCGAGTACGCGGAAGTCTCCGTGTTTCAACCAACAGATAACGTTTGGCGTATTTTATCAACGGCAAGCGATAAACTGGCCTTCATTGAAACACGTTTTGTCTTAAACATTGCTCGCTTAGCAGCATTCAAAACTAGATTGTTGGATGTGTAGAATTTAAATTATGAGATAAGTTAATTCAAATTTATCCATTTTAAACAAAAACATGGATGACGTGTTTATGTGTTAGCTAACACAAAGAAGTGTGAAGGCTTCGTGATTAGAACAAAGCGGTAAAAACAATAAATCAAATAAACAAAGCTCTCTTGTAAGATTATGGGTTAAGCTAGTTTAGAATGGTTTAGTATACTTTACTTTAACCCTTTGTGTTAAGTTTCTAAATATTACAGAATCAATTTGTCCTCGAAGCCCGGTTGTATAATGGATGGCCAATAAACTAAACTAAAATATAATATTTTGATAAACATACAAAAGCAGGCAACTAGTGAGTGGTCCTAACTAGACGTGTCCTTGTTTATAAATGTCAACGATAAATAGTATTGTTCTAATCGTAAATTAGCTTTGGTAAATCAATTGATTGTTCTCTTATTCTAACCAAGAAAAGCTATTCATTCTGAAATTTAATAGTCAACCAATTATAGCGAAAATTGTTATAAACCTTAAAGTTCTTTACTTAATGGTAATAATTTAAAGTCTACGTTGAGTAGATTCTTGGTGAAGCGTGTATGACCTGCCCGCTACTAGCCGGACTTACGCATCGCTTTGTTCCGCTAAAGTGTAGCTTTCCGCTTATTGATTTATGGTAGTACTTGCATAACATTGCACGTAGTATCGTAGAGTACTTCGCTTGTACTTACTACTACAGTTAGAACTGTAATAGGTACAATCAGCAATAAAAGTTCGTACCTATCCACTGTAGAGTGTATCTGTCGCAGAAAGCACTTTAAAGCTTAAAGTGCATTTGCTGTGAGGTAAAGAGACGACTGTCTTTATTAGCAGGGTCACCCCCAATAACAGAGTATGAATATGAAAAACCGCCCAGTTATATCACAACATCATCCCAGTTACAATATATTAGAGAATTGGACATTTATGTCGTTTCTGGTATCAAGCATCACCGTGTTCATACAAAGGAGAAATGCTGCAAGTGTTGTTGGTTCCTTTGCAGGTAGTAAAATTCTATATCTTATGTTTAGTATAATATTTCGATTATTAGTCCTACTTATTTTATCAGTCAGTCAGTTATAATATTTGTTGGGAGAACTTGAATTTAAGTTCACCTTACTTCAGTTTACCTACAGTAGTTACCCACTTTTGTTGACTGACGGTACCTGTAGGTGGCGATTTATTACGTGATCGAAGGTTACACGTGTGCACTACGATAATGTCACTCGTGCGCCTTAAACGTTGCCTGCACTTCAATCCTTCTTTATCGCCGATCTGTCACGGTAATGATTTTTACGTTAAACGCTCTGGCTACTGATATTTCCGTAATAAAAAGAAATAAACGTACTACACGTATATTTTTTTCATTTAAATCCGCGTTTACATATCAGATAATTTAAATGTTTTATTACCCGGAAAACTTTTAGTTTTCATAAAGTTGTTTACACTGTAGAGCTATAATTATTGTAATTAATTATGCTGTCTTTGTTTACTCGTTTACTTTAGTTTTTAAAGTGAACGGTCGTCAACTGCAACACTTACTTACAGATTGCATTTTGAACAATGGAGAATTATGTGGAGGTACCTTGTGGAAATAAGTATGTTCGTCATTTTATTATTACGAGTTGCTATGTTCCTATTGATTTGCGTCAGATTCTGATGTAACTTCAGTTACATGATTTGCAGTGACATCACTGACCATTGATATCGACTTGTAGGTACTAAAAAAGTAAAGATTTTAATTAGGTCTTAATAGATTTTGAGATTTGTCAAACTTAATCAAACCCATCCTAGAACTTATGTTCTAAGAAGATGAGTTGATTGAACTAGTACCGCCATTGTCTTCTTGCCTTGATTTGTGCGCATATAATACGTCTCGATTAAGCATACATATATCTATATCTTAGACCGGATTTGCCATCTGGTGAAATAGAAGTCAAACGATTAATTTATAAAAAAAATCATTCGTGGAGTTATCCCCAAAGTAAACCATCTGGTATGAAAGCAGGCCCATGCCCTGTGCTGATATATTCATTGGCTTACTTTACTAAGTATATATCTGTTATCGACACGAACTCGATATGACGACTGCTGATAAACTCGCTCCACCACGCGTTATCTAATAAATTGCAATACGTGTTGCTTTACGTCAACCTCCTGACGTTAAAACGCCCATCATGCGCACTACTGCGCAGCGAGGCGCGGGCGTAGCTACAGACCAATGTACTACATACTATGTAAGCTGCACATTAGTGGACGTAACGCAGTAGGCAATTTATAAAGACAGTTCAAATGCATGTACAATAGCCGCAACTAATAACTAGGAGTTGCAACAGTTTCGCCGACACGGTAACTCGTTCTCGGAAAGAAGTAATAAAGCTAGAGCGAGTGGCGCTGGTTGGTAGGCGGCAAACATCACGACAGTCCAGCCATTGCTTTTACGCAGAACAAAGGGCTGGTAATAGTCCCTAGGAACTATCGCCGCGCCTTCATACTGGCTACACATTACTAATTGCTGACAAGCATGCGCATAAATTTCCTTACAGCCCTTTTTACCTGACTGCCGAAGGAGGGTTATTTAATAGTATGCGGCATTTTTACTCGATATGCGAGTCTATTTACTACTATTATGGTTCATATAATTAATTCCCAATGTCAAGATAAGGGTATTCAATGCGGAAGTAGAACTAAATTCGCGAGTAAATACGTATATAGATTTGCATCGCATGCAGGCAGAGTGTTCGCAAGGCCTTGCTTCGCTCTAATAGCTGTGTCCTCAGCCAAGGTCTGGCTGCTGACGTCATGCTCCTACGCTCGGTAACAAGAGATTTGCACCTACTCATAAATGTTTTATGCACCGGTTGCTAACTAACGCGAGCTATAAACTGTTACGCAAATATATGACATTTAAAGGTCTATTTAAGTGTACGCGTGAGCAAGATGATTTGTTGTCAGGTAGGCAAATGTATCGCAGGTTGCGCTGGTTAAATGTATATGTGGTCGGCATCGGCAGGCAGGAACAGGTTCCACACGGATCACATGTGAGCAGGTCGCCGACCCCGACTACGACAATCTCGGGCACTTACACCCGGCACCCGCTACTGACAGGGCTATCTTCTATTGCTAAATTCAATTTTGCTTAATTAATTCATCAAGCATTCCCAAAATATAAATCAAACAATGCTTAACTGAAAAGTCATGTCATCGTGGCTATTGCTCTCTCCTTCGAAGGGCCTCAACCTTGTACGTACAGGAGATTGCTAATTACTAATTACGAATGCTAATTTCGAACAGATTCAGGTTAGTGATACTCTATGTCATAGGCATGGCAGAACAGTTGGCAACGTTATCGAAAGCGATTATTTAGCTCGGCGACACAGCGTCTGGGGCATGCTATTGTATTTCGCTGCACCAATGACATGCCGTTAGCAAAGGCAAACGTTTGCGTAGGCGATTCAAGCACGCTATTTTCAACAAAAAACAATCGATTCATGCTTCCAAGTCGATTGCTGGGATATCGATGTCTGTTAGTTCAGCAGGTAGCTAGATAGAACTCCAGATAGTGGCAACATCACGTCCTGACAATAAAGCTTTCTCTTTTACGTGAGAATCTAAATAACGTAAGTGCAAAATGCCGCATAAAATTAGGCACGATAAGTGTTAACATGACCTACGAATATACACTAGTCATATTGGCGAGACAGGGTCGTGCGTGAGCGAGCCACAAACGTCATTCGTTTTGCTGCCATACAAGTGGTCGCTAAATTGTTATAATAATAGCTCAGACTCAGGAAAGGTCGAAAAGAACATGAATCGACATTTGCTATTTAATTTGATAAAAAGTCGGTGTTCTTTCAATATTCAGAATATGGATTTTTGTTCAAGTTTTATCAAATTTACACGTCTATTTGATGATAGTGAGCGATTACTGACGTTTCTGTGTTCATAAGCTGAGATAGGATCGTGTATTGTTGCGAACAACGCGCAGGTAAATAAGAGTCAAGCAAGAAGTGTGACAATGTTGAATGTGTTACGAAATTGTGTGTAACGGAGAGAAGAGCAGTCTCCGGTCCGCCCACGCCAAGCATTTGGCCGCCAACATTATGAACAAGGTTAAATCAGCGGCGTGGGCCTACGGCTCGCGCCAATAACTACGGGAATGCAATAACGTATACCTAACTATAACGAAACGTTACAACGACGCTATTCTCTTTAATTATTATTACAGACATAAGTAAGATTTTTATTATTATTTCTAGAGCAATAACCACTTTTATTGCTACGACATACATAAACACAAAGTTATCAATTGAAGGTCTAACCGTAGAATACTGCCATCTCAAAATTGAGGGCTACAAAGAATTGAGCAGTTTCTAAATTCAAATTTAGTGTGCGAAAATTTTGAGTTCAGGAGCTGCTTAATCATTTTAGTAGCCCTTAAATTTTAAGTGGCGTTCGAATATTCGGCTGATTATCCTTAGAAATATTGCCATTTTGAATAGCGTATAAAATAAAGGACTCTCGGAATTACTAGGTACGTTTTATAGGACGTCACATTCTAGGAAAGTTTATTCTACGTGGCGTAGTTAAATTTACAATGAAGATTCTATTGTTTTTCGTGATAGAACCTGTCACAGGCAAAGTAGTGTGGGCGTGCAACAACTGCCGGCCTTTTCCACAACGCAATACGGACTTCTATGTGTGCGTATACAAATACCGTTTCACACAACCGACAACAGTAAACTCGTCCTATTAAGAACGCAATAACCGTGATATTTGAAAACTGAGAATCGGATAAAATAACAAAAGTTATAAACACTATTTCTACGACAAGTGGAGGACGTACCTTCGCTGATCTATTAGGCCCTGCGGTCAGAGATAACAAGCAGTAATAAACATGTTTATGTTAATTTTACAATAGCATTGCATAAGAATCGGGTGCACGACACCTTGACATTGTCCTATGCATTGAACTGTGCACGTGGACCGTAAAACACAAATATTATGTGCACATGCGTTAACTCAACTACCTATTCTATCTACTTCGAAGTTTATCTGTTTGTATCTGTGAGAGAGCGACACCGAACTCGATCACGTGGATATAATCGCTTAGGAAATGAATTTTTCCGTCAAAGAAAAGCAATTATACAATTACATAAGAGAGAAGGTACCTACTGACAAAGCGTAGGTAATAATTACATTATGTATAAAAACACTTTGCTGTCTTTGAAAGGGTTGAATAAAAAATTACTACGACAATATAAATAATTATGCTGTTAAACAATAAACAATATTACATTGTAAAAAAATGGAAAAATTACGATCCGAGATCTAAAAATTAGAACGCACGCGCCGTGTTACCCCAGCATAGAATAAGGCTGCCCCATCGTAAAAGGCGACTCTGGAATTTGGAAGAGACTAGCGAACCTGGGGTTCTTCCCAGAAACATTGCGTTAGATGAGAGAGAGATTTTAGAATTAGGGTTTTAGAATCAAGTTTTACGTAAAATTTAGTAATACATTTACCTAATACACCACTTACAATGTTTGATTCATGGGTAGGTGTATACATCTACATAATAAACCTACAGAAATGGGTGCAGTTGTTTTAACACGTGTCGCAAATTGAAATACCTATTGTAAACACATGTGAGTGCACTACCATATCAATAAACTGCATTAGTGTCAGTGACTCTTTATCTATGCTTGACTTTGGAATAGACAATTGCTTTATTGGATTTTAACTGCGTATGCAATAACGAAGAATATGCTAGATATATATTTCTAATTTAATCAGTCGTGTGTTGTGTAACCAAGCAATGACCGGTGTAAAAGAAAAGATCATAACCAATGACCTCCTGTTTTAAGTGTAAAACAAAAAATATAGGGTCGGATTAAGACGTTCTTCCTTTTTTTGAAGTCGGTTAAAAAGGCTATTTCTTCCTAGGTAAGAGGCGACTAAGGAATCTTGCAGACTATGTCCTGACTATTACAACTAGAGCTTGAAATCTTCACGTGGTAGCGCAAAGCAAACCATCTTTAACAATAGCACTCTTGTAGTCATTGTAAAAACTATCGGATAATATTGCTATGTAGAGGAATAGAAAAGTCCCCTTTTTATTTTTTAGTTTAGTTTATGAGTTTTGCATGTTATATATTTATTTTGTAATTTGTTTTTTATTGCCTTTGACAGATCTACTTGAAATATTATTATGAAATATATCATACTTGCTGCTTATATCGAGATGGCCGGGGCATGTCTTCTCTTTTGAACCATAATTTGGTAATCTATACCTTACTTAACCTTAGGAGATCTGTTTGTTGAGGATGGTTTAGCTTTAAATGCGTGTGAGCAGTGATGGGTAGCAGAACCAAAATTCTTTAAGTCATCTTCTACGATATCCTTAGGAGATAGGTCAGTTCTATTCAATAATGGGGATACAGTATATAAGTAGAAGTATTTGATACACAAGTCAAATATTTCTACTTACATACATACTGTATCAATTTAAGGGATTTAAGTAGCCAATGGAACTAATTTTATAAGATCTGTAGGTAGAAACTAGATAGACGTGAAGATTGTAATTTAGTAAAACATATTCAGTCTTTAGCTACAGTAGGAAACGTTATGCAATGATTTGCGGACGCATAGAAACGGACACCTGTTGCGGGGTGAAAGTTGCATAAAACCACCATTCCAGTAACAACCTAGAGGCATGTTAATAATCTATACATATAATAAAATCGTAACTCAGCGGTGTCTGTTTTTGGAAGATATAAAAAAAATATAAATTGTATGGGTATCTATTAACGCAGCAGAACCTATTTTTCTGTTTTTCTGTTTGTCTGTTTGTCTGTTTGTCTGTTTGTGTGTGCCTTTGTGCCCGCTAATCTCAGAAACGGCTTATCCGATTTTAACCAAATTTGGTATGCAGATAGCTTTAGACCCCGATTAACATATAGGCTATTTTTTATCCGGATATTTAATCCGGTTATCCGGATAAAGAGTTTTTTCTGCTTTTACTTAATTAGTTTGAATGTTGTATTGATGAAATATGTATTAACCGGATATCCGGTCGAAAATAAAAAAACCGGATATCCAGTTTTTTTTTCAGGAAATTTCTAAAATACCGTATACCTAGACAGGTATACGAAGGATCCGGATATGTGGAGAGACCTCCACATATCCGGATCCTTCGGACATACGGAAATTCTTTATAATGGCTGTTTTTAACCGACTTTAAAAAAAACAGGAGGTGCTCAATTCTAGCCGCATACTGTTTGTATGTGAATATGTTCACACCGTACTCCGGCAAATAAAGTCCGGTTTCGATCATTTATTTTTTATTTGGAAAGTTGGTCCCATAAATTGTTGGTGAAGATCTGATGAGAACGTTCGGAATGATAAGCAGAATAGCATCCCACAATGCTGTAAATTACTAATTTTTGGACTTTCATCAATAGAATCGGCTTATAAAGAACTAGGTACAAATTGGTGGACCTCCTGAAACCACCTTCTCAAAAATCCCTCAGTGATTAAAGTTGTAACCGTAACTTTAACGCAACAGTAATAGCAATTTTGATAATTTTTAGTGGCAGTCAAAGATGCAATAAAAATGATTAAAAAATATAGCTGTAATCGGGAAGTTTTACTGGGTAGATTCAGATTGCATGTAGTTTACGTGGCACGATGGCAGCTGTGGATTCTGAGTCGAGGGTTCCGCGTTTGTATCACAGACCGCACTCCCTTTTTAAGAAACGGTGGCCTGCCGAGCCGAATGATGGCTTCCGATTCGAGGGCTGCGCGTTCGAGTCCCGAGTCCCGGACACGACGTTACGTTTTGCCCTCCAGATGGTCGTCCACCTTGCCGTTGTGAGGGGACTCAGTAGCTGCAAACCAAGAGGAGCACGACGTGGGAAACCGGGCTTGCCTGGCTTCTAATCCGTAATCCCGCGTCAGCGGGCTCGGGGTCCTTTCCGCAAGAAAGGGGCCGCGTGGAAGACAACCACTATAAAAAATCACCTCAGCCTCTGGTGGTGAACTCGGTGGGAGCTTTATCACCGGCTTTGGGGACCTCGAGACGGTGGCGTGACCATGCCGAGGGAGGGAAGATGGAGAGAGATTGTCTATCGGGCAGAGGCAGAGATGAGGCTTGGAAAGGCCACCGTTGTCAGGATGTAGTCCATAAGGAATTCCCACTGGCCTCGACACTTGTGGAGCGAAGGACACCATGGGGGCTTAGATTATAAACCTATGGTAGGGAGCCCAACGAGAGTGGCCTGACGGTGCATAAGGCGCATTACCCACGTAATAAAAAAGATATCATGTAGTTAAGCTGCCCGACTTCAGCTTACATAACAGATAAGTCGGTTGCACTGTATGTAGGAGAGCTTATTTTTATTGTTTTGTCCTTTTTTTCGAAGTCGGGTTTTGATTTTTTTTTATATTTTCGATAAAGGCTACTTCTTATAATAAGTAATGCGAATAAGCATGCAACACGTTACCTACCGCTGCGCTGTGCAAAATCTACACTAAAATAGACTGTGCCATGATTCTCTTCTGTTCAGCAACAGACTTCCCTGGTTATCCGTTCAAGTGTAGACTTTTGCACAGCGATGGGTAGGTAGTCCGAAAAACGCTGACGAAGTCGCGGGCACAGCTAGTAATTTATCTAAAAGGGAAATTGGACAAAGGAAACTCATACTTTAGCAATTCAAGTTACGACACAATAGATTATGAGCTAAATGTCAGGACAGAGTCAGCGATTTGAATTAGGTACCATCTGTGTTGAGTCATGTATGTGTCACAATGCATTATTTCTCGAATAAAGAGATAATCTGCATCAACCTCAGCTGCGTTAATTAAAACCATTCTTCTACATTTTATATGTACTTAAAGTTTATAAATGACATATCATGTAGTCATGATATGTAGCTAATTAATTTGTTCCAATATGGTAATAAACTTTTATTGCACTTCCTACTGTGGTTTGATATTATTATTGTCAATTCAGTATTTTCCTACATCCTACTAATATTATAATTATTGTTTTTGTTGCTCTTTTACAAAAAAAACCGGTAAACGATTGCGATAAAACTCGGTATTATATAAGCGAAAACCTGGGATAACACAGAGGCTACTTTTATCCCGTTATTATTCCCGCGATCGGGGCTTACGCGGGTAAAACCTCCCGCGGTTTGTATATTCAAACAACTTTTGAACTGAATGCCTACTCTCTGCCTGTCACTTTAAAAACTGTGACGTACTCGGAACAACCGTTTTATTATTCAAAACAGATAAATGGGATCAGATTCATAAGGATAAGAATTTAACGCATAAATGAAGCGTCCATTACATGAAACAAGTCGAAGACATGGTAAATAGATAGATGCAAATGGCACGTATTCGTATAACCTACACACGTAAATACGAAAGCGAGCATTAAGTGTGTCACGGTCTAATTGTACTTCTTGTGACCAGCCACGTTCCACACACCTATTTAGTTAAGCAATTCAGGCCCCGCGCCTAGTTAAGCATTTAGTTTGGACGAGCCTTGTTATTTTTTTTGTATCATTAGCCTTTTCCAAACACTACCATTTTAAAATTGCGGGCAAATCCGCCGGGAAATCTGCTTCAATTCACTGACTTTGTCTTCAGATCAAGCCTTAAAAGTTCTTCGGTAAACGCCTTCCACCGAACTGCAGTAGCACAGGTTCTTCCTATAAATCATTATAAAAGATTACTTACTCTTTTCTTGCGTGGATGAAGATCTTCGTAGTCCATAGCGATACCCTCGTCGCTGAAGGAAGACGAGGCAGGTGGAGGCGAGGGTGTGCCTGAACGCCATGAAGACCCTGAGCTGCTGCTGGCGCCAGGAGACACCGAAGAACGACCTCCCCAGGCACCTGTTACATTCATACACAAAGTGAAAATATCTATTTGAAAAGAATGCGTTACGTCGCCGACATAATAACAAGCCTCTCAAAAAATTAAGGTAGCGAATGAATTTTATTAATGCGATAAATTGCGAAACGGAACTGTGGTCAGCAACTTTCACTAAGAAGAACGGCCATTTTCACATACGACGCCGACGCTCGGCGAACCATTAGAATCAACAGCTTGCCGTTCTCAAGATGAATAGTGGATTTAATGGCGGCTCGTTGCTACTACCGTTCAAGCTTCGGTCTCTGCATCGGCATTGCATAATCTTATCCGAGTGCCTGCATCTAAATTAGGCTGATGTTTAATTCAAGCATCGATTACGACTGGTAATTATTTATACTGCCAGCTTCTGTGATGTACTGGTAACGGAAAAATACAACATGTGCTTTGTAACGCGGTAGAATGTCATATGATATTACATATTGATGCACTGGTCAGACATACTCAATGACACATTTTGTGTCACAAGACTTAAGATGCAGTTATTGATCGAAAGAGTAGCCAAGCTAATAGGTGCAGTAGAAATGTAGTAAGACGACAGATGCAAATTGCAAAAGATAGTATCAAATAAGTTTGTCGAGCAGGAGCACATTTGGTGGAAGCTCATCAGGAGAACACTGTTACATGAATACCTGTCTAGACTGTGTCTAGACGTCAGTCTAGACTATCCACATTGAGCTGAATTTAAACAACCAACACTGGACTTTCAGAATACATATTAATAAAAGTGAATCCCTTTGGTGTTACATCCTTTGTCTGTCTCAGACAGATGTAATGGAAGGAAACTTTAATCAATATATTTAGTAATCCTGAAAATTATGAAGAAAAAGTATAACGAAAAGAAAACTTACTAGGCCTCGGCGAGTTTGGTGAGCAGCTGAGAGACATCAGTACGAGAGCAGCGTTGCATTCGTTCATCTGATCATTGCTTTCGCCATAACCTAGGTCACAGGAACTGCTTGGACCACGTTTACGTGAACTGTAACAAAACATACTATCATTTAATCTATGAGTCAAATAATACACCTAGTCCATTGTTAAGCATACTCAGATAAAAAAATGAAACTGAATAATTTTAACAATAATTGAGTTCACCGTTTGACTTTTAAATAAATACTTAACGAAGTAATTCAAAGAATATAATGTAGTTTTTGTGATGGTCGTTACCTGTAAACATATTAGCCGTACCATAGAATATTGAGGTAGTCATTGCTTATTCCAAGAACGTATTTCCATTCTTAGAACATAAAATCAATAACGAAATTAAGTCCTACTAAGTTTTATTTAATACTGGATGGGACATAAGGAATTACTATTTCATCGTTATTTAGTAATTTAAGTTAAGAAATTATTAAAATACCTAAGTTAAATTAAAAATAATAAATTATTACTTAACTTAATGTCTGAAAGCTAAGAAATTGCCGAAAAATAATTAAAAGAGAGGATCAAAGATCTGAACTCTTAAATAAATTAGAATCTACTAAGTAATGGTTGATTTTTGCAAAATGACGGGCTGTGACACATTCAACAAGTCTAGACTAGGTCCAAATTAGTTCATTGACTCTGGGCGTCAGGTTTTCGGAGGCTGTTGAGTAGGGGTTGAGGGTGGTTCGTCGTTGCGTAACCGGCGGCGACCTAAAAACGCTAGACATTCTACAAGTCGTATAAGGACGAAAGATTTTGCTCGGAGCGATCACCCTGCACCACCTTCGACAAGGAGGTTCGTTCAACTCGACGAGTTCGAAGAAGAGCTGAACGACCTACCCCAGCGCAGGTTATGTACCGTCTGGCGTACGTATTGCCTTGCCTGTCATTTTATATATCATTGTTCACGCTAATCTTCAGTTTCAAACAATTGTATGACTGAATAATATTGTGTTGGAGATCGATAATTATTTTTTAAATAACAAATTTTATCATTAATTTGAACTGAAATTAAGTGTAGAAATCAATGTACCTACTTCATAAGTACCAAGTATTGTTTTCGCAGTTTGTTTTCTACAATAAAAGTAAAGAACCAGTGAATAAAATCATGACATGTTTACTCTGCCAATGACTTCTACGATGACGCAGTTTCTACCATTCATAAACACAACTGAAAAACAAATCGTGATCGTGAATGCCTATATCAATAAATATACCTACTAGATACATAACATAACACATTGAACAATTAGGACATTTTGGCATACAACGAAGACTACTACGTCAAAATGTTGTATGGTATCTGATGAACAACCGGTTCTACGAGCTATCAAGCAAACACGTTCGTTAATAAAACCGAGAAATAAAGGTGGAATCCATATTCAATGCGTTTAACCGAATTTAACCTCAAGTAACGGTAGAGCAGAACAAGCAATGACCGAGGGTACATGTTCCAGAGTGTAGCGACATTGAGCAGGCTTTGAACTCGTAGGCAGAGTTCGGGAAAATGAGAGGCTGGCGCGGTCGCTCCGGCTGGAAGAGGGCGCCGGCCGCCCCTCAGGGTCGCTGCGAGCCATTGACTCATCCTTGCGAACTTTCATTGCCAAAGTACCTACGCATATTCATCTCGGAAAGTCGTAATTATGACGACCTCAATCGAATTAACATTTTTTTTTTTCAAAGGAGAATGGGCAAAATTGTATGGAGCTTGGCTGATTAGCGGCCAACAATCAAATTGTTATTTACTGGTATGGTTTGGTCCTACAATTACGGTGTAGAAGTTTTATCACTGTGGGTCTTTTTAAAAGTGAGTAAAATGACTTTTGATTTAAAAGATTTTGCATCATTTTACTAACTAGGTATTCGAGCGTTTTTTAGTATAAAAATGTAAAATGAAATAACAGAAGTATATTGTAGTATATATATTACATATTAGGGTTCCGTAGCCAAATGGCAAAAACGGAAATGTTTGTCTGTCCGTCCGTCCGTATGTGACAGCCACTTTTCTCCAAAACTATAAGAGCTATACTGCTGAAACTTGGTAAGTAGATGTATTCTGTGAACCGCATTACGATTTTCACACATAAATAGAAAAAAAAATGAATTTTTGGGGTTCCCCATACTAAGAAATGTATGGGGAACCCCTATGGCAAAAATGATATTGAGGTTTCTAATATCATTTTTTTTCTAAACTGGATAGTTTGCGCGAGAGTTACTTCCAAAGTGGTAAAATGTTGGTCCCCCCCCCCCCCCTGTAACTTCTAAAATAATGGAATGATAAAACTAAAAATAGTATATGATGTACATTACTATGCAAACTTCCAACGAAAATTGGTTTGAACGAGATCTAGTAAGTAGTTTTTTTTAAATGTCATAAATCGTAAACCGCAATTAACCTTTCAATACAAAAGTATATACTAATTAATAATGGTACGGAACCTTTCGTACGCGAGTCCAACTCGCACTTGGCCAGTTTTTAAAAAATAATATAACAGCCATACATAATATAGTTACAAACAATAAAAAACACTTGTTTCGTTATCTAAAACTTACAGTAAGTAACAATATAAGTAGTTTAGGCTAAATACATAAACATAATTATTATGTTCTCATGTTAAGTATAAGCAATATACAGATACACATACTTACACTAACATAAACATATCCAGTTCACAAAGGAAATCAAGTCCACAATCAAAAAAGCCAAGTTATCATGTTAAGAGTAAAAACGGAGTCCGGGGGCACAGCAGGGTTCAAAGGTAACAACGGAATTTTAAGATGATCGCACAGTTCACAACGTCACAGGTGTAATCGAAGGACTGATAGTGCATGGCTGTACGCAGCACTGCATTGTAATAATAACAATAGCGGCGGCGCTGATCGGCCCTTTGCATGAATGTTATCGCTAAAAATTAGCACAAAACCGGTTTTATTAGGTATGATTGCAACGAAGTTGTCACAGTTGTAATATTTTAAGTGTTAAAAAATAATAATAAATAAAAATCAGTCATTAAAAATCAGTTTTTTGAAGTTTTTAGTTCAAAAATCTGTTTTAGTCTGATATCGCTCCATACATTTTTTACATTCAAATATTTTTGTTCCCAAACGAATTACAGCGTAACGCCCATAGTAAAAAATGTTCATTAGTAACTGTACTTTCATTTGGTACAACATTCGTTTGTGGCTGCCAATAGGCCAAATATGCCCATTCTCTAGACAAAAGGATTTAAGACTTTCTTTGACTACAAAACATTTATTTCATCCCATTTAAAATTACATTATTCTCTAAAACTTAACTTATAAATAAAAAACATCTTCGAAGGCGTCCCCCCGCGGCATCGTCCCCAAGATACTGGAGACATTTCTAATCTGGATCGCCAAGCTGATCCTTTGGAAAAATAAACCGTCAGCCCTACGGTCCTTCGACCCCACACTGAGACGCCCTTCAAGATCCTTAAAACCTTGCGACTTTATTTTCATTAACCCCCGACGGAAAAAGAGGGGTGTTATAAGTTTGACGTGTCTGTGTGTCTGTCTGTCTGTCTGTCTGTCTGTCTGTCTGTCTGTCTGTCTGTCTGTCTGTGTATCTGTCTGTGGCATCGTAGCTCACGAACGGATGAACCGATTTGAATGTAGTTTTTTTTGTTTAATAGGTGTCTTTTGCGCGAGTGTTCTTAGCTATGTTTGATCAAAATCGGTTCAGCCGTTCAAAGTATATGTAGGGTCAAACTCGGAAATAAAAACCGAATGTTTTCAAATATACCCGAGTGGGGTATCAAACCAAAGGACGTGACTTTTGTGACAACAATAAGCATGTTTCATCAAAATTGCTTTTACAAAAAGGGTGAAATAAAAAAATTAAATTAAAAATTTAAAAAACCGACTTAAAAAATCTATAAAGTTAAAACAAAACTAAACTTTAAAAAGGCCCCGAAAAAATAATAAAAAATAATAACCCGAAAACAAATTTCATGTCTCTGAGTAGGTATGTGGTACCTTACGTTCCCGCGTCGGGGGACGCGGGAATGTGTCACAGAAGTTGATGGTAACCGACCCGTGCTTATAGTACCGCGTCCACCGACGCGGGAACGTAAGGTACCACATACCTACTCAGAGACATGAAATTTGTTTTCGGGTTATTATTTTTGCCTTTTTAAAGTTTAGTTTTGTTTTAACTTTGAAGATTTTTTAAGTCGGGGGTTTTTTAAATTTTTATTTTGAAAGAAAAGTACTATTGCAAGTGTCTCGTCGTCTAGAACCAAATGATTGTCATTTGGCTTTTTACCAAAGAGATTAATATTACAATGTTACAAATTCGTTCTCATTTCGCGAGCCGAATCGCGTAGGAATTCGAATTTATTTAAATACGCGGCACAGGCGACCTACGATCGCACCCTAGATACAAGGTGTATTCACCCCGCGCCCGTCGCGTTGACCTTCCATGGTTCATTATCCGATCCAAAATAAAGATGATAAATTCAACATACTCGTATACGCGTTTGCTAGAGACCTCCTCTATTCTATTCGTATTAGCGATCTGCATAGTGACAATGCTTATTTAAATTTATTTACAAGTTTAATCACTGATTTAGACATAGGTAAACGTATCGTTTTCGAATGTACGCCTGACCGGATGCCGTGTCCTGTTAAACAAATCGTCGAGCCCAGGCTAACGTTCGTTATTTAGGGATTGCATTGTGGCAATAGGTAAATATTGTTTTTTGAAATCTGTTAAGTAGCGTAGTAAACAGCAGATGAGTAAATTACCCATAGAAATTCGGTAAAGTCGAAGTACAATAAGGTCGTTTGATGTCGGTGGACTGGTGTCTTAACTCTACGGAGGTGACTTTGGTGATAATGGGGCATTCATTGACGTACCATCCTGCATTGTCAAGAGACGTCATCATATAGATTTGTTTTATGACGTAACTGATATTGCCGGTCGTAAACGTAATGGGGCATGCATTACTCACGCAGTTAATCATCCTCGGATATCAATGAAACAATTTCAAGAATTTCTTTCGTCATATTTGGTAGCAGAGGCATTATTGTGTTGATAAGTCCGTATGATTCAGGTACAGACCGGTACCACCCACATTCTCGTTTTGTAGGATAGGCTTCAAGTATATAAAACTGCCAAGAAGAACAATGCTGAACTTGTCGCTCATTGTCAACTCTGAACCTTGAAAAAACATCAGCAACGTGAGATTCTGGTTTCAGGTTCAGATCCCGATACTCTGGCAAAGTAATCTTTACCAACAATCATGATTTGAACAGATACATGTTTTTATCTATGCTTTAAAAATAGCTAGCGCACGGAATCTAATGACGATTTCACTTTACTGATCGTGTCCGCTTTCGTAGATTTTCTTTTGCATTAGGTACGCATTACATAGACATATGTATATACTCATACTTATGTAGAGTCGACAACGTCACTGAATCACACACTATCAACATTCCAACAACTACGTAACTTGCAGACGTCTAAAGATAAGGTGTTGATGTGTGATGTGAACGTAGTCTTAAAAAAGTTAGCAAACACATATGTAGGTACTATGCCAAAAATATAGTTGCCAACCTGTTTTTATCATACTAATATCTAGTGGAAATTACATAATGCAGCCAACAATCATTTCCTATTCGCAGCTTCAATGTCACATTATGATAATGAATTTGAAAAACATAATGCAAATAGACCTTCATAAAGCCATTGTTAGTGCAAGTTATTTGTCAGTGTTGGTAATTATTGTAGTTGAGTTTGGAGATGTTTTTGCCACGTTGATGTAGGTCGGGTTTGTTTTTAAAACAAAATTGATGAAGTTTTGATCATTAACGTTCAGCTCCCGCCCGGGCTTCGCCGCTGTCCCCTTCAAACATTGCCTTCAAACGTGAGGTTATGGATGTGTTGTTATCGTGTTTCTTTTACAGGACAAATGAAGACATCGTTCCATTGAACTACAGATGTGATTTTTTATGTTCATGTACGAGTAAGTTAAAGTCGGACAGTTTACAATTAACCATGAAGTCAAGTCAAAGGTTGAGGTGACCTACAATAGGCATGGTTGCATGAAAAAATATATATTGGTAGTTTAAGTCATATTGTGACGCAGTATGATCCACACAATGAAAAAGCGATTAGCGCTTGGCACGAGTCAATTCTCTGAAAATTGTAAAATAATTGCAGTCGTGAGCAGTTCTGGTTTTTTGCCGCGAAGTGGAATAACCGGCACAGGTAGGTCGACCGAAAGTCAAATGGGAACACTCAGGGTGAGTAATCATTTTCCCGCTAATTGACGTGCTCGGTCTTTTGTTCAATGCCAAGTTCTTTACGTTAGGCAACAGGATACGAAATTCTGGAAAACATTTATATTTTCCAGAATTTCGTTTCACTTTGTTGTCACGTAACAATTTTCACTGTGTTCGAAATTTTAAGACTTCCGAATCACGTGTTTCAAATTAGCAATCAAGAGTTAACAACAGCAAAAACTTTACGAAAATATGTACTTATTTAATTTGTAACTTCCCAAATAAAACTTCAAATATCATAGAGGTATTTGTGGTAGAGACTTCAAATTCATTAATGTTATGCGCGTTGCGTAAGCATGTACTACTTTTGTACCACTTTCCCAAGGTAGCGGCACCTGCCAAATGAGATAACGGGCCTCTATAGAATCAACGAAAGCAAACGTGTACACAACGAGAAAGTGCCACCCCACCACCATGGCCCGCACCAAACGTCGGCTTCGCGAGCCTTCTCTTTGCATGTTGCGCAAACGCATGCGGAATGTGTGCAAGTAATTCAATGTCTTTAACCAATGTTTTCGGAGTACCATTTGTTCTCAACATTCTCGCTTTGTTTAATTAATACAACTACATTCTCCTTTCGGTTCAAGAATGTATAAAAGACTCTTGGACATCGTCGTCCTTATTTACATAATAATAATTCGTATTCAATTAATGATTTTGACATGAAAGTTATGGTCGTAGTCGGCCAAATAAGGAACAGTTCCATATTCTATCAGCCTCAAATGTCACAGGAGTATGTTGTTGAATTATTTACATACAATGTCTATCAACTAATAGCTGCTAGATTGCTACTGTGATATGATAAGCTTACCTAACAATCCTTGATAGGCGGTGGGTGTCATTGAGTTATCGATCAATGGCGAAGGTGTTGGGACTTAGGTATATTCTAGCGACATTAAAAATGCGGGCCGTATTGCTGTTCTACTGGCCGACTAAGGTAAGGATGCAGCGGTGTAATACATGCCTACCGATTTCAATTCCAACCTCCTTACTCTAACAGATTTACAAGGATTACCTTCAACAGTCAACGTATAAATTGTGACCTATTGTAAAAATTCAACGTACATTTTGCGTATGTATCTGTAGTTGTACTATTTGCATTATATTCATTGATTACCCTAATTAGGCGTTAGTTCTGTACTTTGTTCGTAGATATCATTGTATGCGATGTTTTTGTAGTGTGTGTGCCGTTCCATTTCGAAACTGGGTCACCGTGTCATATAGTGGCCGCGCCAAGTACCAACCGAATGCGCGACGCCATCTTTGATTCATAGTCCTACAAAATAGATCCTAGAAACTATTAATTTACAACGATCTCAAATAATGGATTGGATGGTATTTTATTTATGTTAGAGTTTCGTCAGGAAAATGAGACATAATTGTTAATTTGAAAGGATCAAAAGAAAACGAACGTTTACAAACTTTCTCTGTGGTATCGACCGGATTTAGGTTTACGTAATTTGTGCCAATACCTTGAGGTTGCTATGGGGCAGAATTATGTCAATCCTTATTCTACATAAAAAGGTCATATGATTTGATTTAGATTTAATCAGTGTCTTTGTAAATTAGTATTTAAGTAATTATTAATTAAGTTTGATTTTGATAGTAAGTCATTTACCATTTTCATGAAGTCGTTCAACCAATTAGAAATAATTACTTCATAAAATGTATAATTCAACACGACAATAATATAAATCTTTACCTAATGAGGTTAAGGTAAGTGTTTTACAATTGCTTCAGTCTTATTCAGCATGCTCTCCGCAGTTTTCATTGTCAGTAGGTTAGTGGGTCGATTTGTTCAGATAACAGTAAGTCATTGTTTTAGATTAATTGCATTTCTTTTTCGTTTCGTAAGTAATAGATGAATTTCATAAAAGATTATCTCATTCTCCTGTTAATAGTTACAGAGCTGTAGTTTTATTTCGGGACGCAGAAGTGAATCGATTAAAATCAGTAGGTAGGTAAATAAGTACAGGTAGACGATCTGAAAGCAGATAACACTCCATAAGCAGCGTTTGTTTCGTCGGTTGTGAAATTTGGACCGTGAGCTGAGGCCTCGCCTCTCACCTCATCGTGATCACGATGAAAAGTGAAACTGCGGCGTCGACAAGCGTCACGTCGCCGCCACTTGATGCCGTTTGTTCCGGTTCTACTGCATTACCAACATTATAATGTACTTTAGCACTCCAATTTCGACACAAACATGACCAACGAATTCGTTTTTAAAAATTTAATAAGATAAAACTTTTCATTGTCATGGATGTAACTGCTTCTGTAGTATTACTGATGCAAAATTATTTTGTTTACTTTAAGCTTTATTCAAATGTTCATTAGTCGGATATGCTTATTGTCTGTGATTGATTACCTCTATGTAATCTATTGGAATTTTTAGTTCTCACAATAATGTTGCATTGTCTGTCCCTGTTAGAGGCACAGTGAGGGGAGAGAGGCGCGGGAGGCGGCTCCGGCCGCAGAATGTAGGCAAGTGTGACAAGGACACGCCCGTACTCTGCGCTAACACTTCCATCCAGTTTCTAACGTGCTCGGTGCGCGTTTCGCAATGCTCGCGCCCGCGTCTAGCCCCACTTTGCCGATGCATTCAGTGCATGCCCACCATTCGAGACCGATTACTTTTACCTGCCTCGGAGGCAACCCAACTTAAACTGCCACAAACTACATCTTCGCAACATAAACTATAACAGTTAGTAACAGACAAAGATCTAGCTGGAAGGTACTTAGTTATAGTTAGGTTAGTTCCAGATAAAGAGATTTTGCAAGGTAGCGAGCGGGTATTAGAAATGCGATGGCCTTCCTCGACGTTCGTGCCGCCCGAGGTGAGCTACTAGCTCAAGGCGAAATAGCATTGATATGTTTGTTAATGAAGCTCACCCTATATCTAAGATTAATCATTTGATTTTGAGGACACATTCCTTCCTCATTCTTATTTTAATGGCTTACCCTTGCAAGTGATGATGTGCTGGTACTTCAATAGTAGCGGAGGCACGGCGACGATCTCCAGCCATGTCCGCGAGTCTTGCGAAATCAGTGTCAACATCGGCAAGTCTAGCAGACTTGCGCGACTCCAACAATCTGACCTCATCTAGTCTTTTCTTCAGTTCGATTGGTGCCTGGTGACAAAACAAAAATAAAAGTTTAAACTTATTCTCTTGTACTAATCATGACCATTGTACTTGGATATTTCCTTTATGTTACTTAACAATTTAACTAATATCAAAATTAATCGAGCGCCGTGACATATTTTGTCGCAACATTATCGCAAGACCTTGCAACAACCTTAAATATTTCAATCTAGATAATATTATCTGTACGAATGTAATATGCATTTCGGTAGCGATATACTCGTGCATGGTAACAATAGCAGGAGATCAATATGAGCGACCTTCACAGTGGCCCGTGGTTGGATGGACATGACGTCATGACCCGGTGGAAATGGAGCGAGTTGCATGCGATGTCAGGGACTCGGCATTCTGCCCGTAATATCCACTAACTTTATAGTATCTACATGTAAAAAAGACGCTGCGTTTTGTAGGTTATTCATTTTGTAAAGATAATGGTAATTAATTGTAATTACAAATTCCTAATGACATGTTCGTTGAACAGGAAACAAATTCCTTTAAATGGCTAGTTTCGCAGAGGCGAACCGGTAATTCTCAATGTGGTACAGTTGAACGTGTTTATTGCCCACATCATTGCGGAGCAGCCCAACCTTTCCGCATAATACAAATGTGATTTAAAGGTCACAATTCCTCTACAGGTACGGTTTATATGAAACAGAATATCAAATGCCATATTTACTATTTAATATCAAGTTTAAGTACTTACCTATTTGACTGGTAAAGCTCAAAGGTAAAGCTAAAACTAATGTTTTGTCAGCCTGCATTAAAAAGCAAGCTTCCTTTTGTACCGATAACTAGTGATGTGTCATATAAAACAAGTAGTTTTGGTTGGATGACCCTTATTTTCAAAAGTGAGGGTATTTACTTTTTGTAGCCAAGGTAAATTAGCTTGAGTTTGAACCAATAGCGAGATGATGTCATTTTAAGTAAGAGCGAAGAAGCCAGCTGTTGAATTTTAAAAATTGTTCACCATTTAGTTAAAACAAGGGGCTTCAATGGTAACATTTCTCTGGTGTATAATTATTAGCACTTAACGTGCTCTACGTTGTCATGCAGAGGTATGTTACATAACAAATCTAACGTCATGATTTAGCACGTTCAAGTGATGATTGTTTGTCTAAATGATAGGTTTACCTCTGGTTTATGAGAAAAACAGGTAAGTATGTATTTATAACTTATCAATCCTCCATTTTCTTTAATGAATAGGTAGCACTTAACCTCTTTCGTTAACTTAACGTTTGCAATGACCCGGTTCTAAATAATTAGCCTTAATCTGCTGCCTAATCGTCCACTAATCGGTACCAACTCGAGTGTAAAAAGTTGAGATTTGATGCACAATATTCAAACCTATCTGGAGGCACGGTAGTGCCCCCGCCAAGTCAAGCAAAAAAGCGGGACGGCCGTAAGTATTTATAGGAAGGCATCATCTTCGACTACAGGATTACCTATGCATTGAGACGATGTAGGTAGAACATAAGACATCATCTTCGACTACAGGATTACCTATGCATTGAGACGTTGTAGGTAGAACATACTTGGCTGAAACTTTTATTAGGTACTTACATGTTTTGAACAATGCCACCTGGCGTAGTGGTGTGGTAGTCCGCAAATATGATAATAATAGCTCATTATATTTTCAAAATGTCATTCCCGCAAGCGATGTTAGCTATAATAGTGTCTGATAGCCGGTCTCTGATCACATCATACTTTCACTTTTAGGTGATTTCGTGCAAGTGTGGCCGCTACGAGAGGTATGTACTTGTAGATTGACGTCGTCGGCCCCTCACTCGCACCGGAACAATGAAAGTTGCTTTAATGAACTTTGTGATTATTCTCTGGCACACATTTGTTTTATTTCGACGAAAACAACATTTTGTGTTCCTTTCATCTTTTTTTAAATTAATTTCTCCTTGTCATGGAAGTAGGGATAAGACAAGATCAGATTTAAAAACATATACCTACTACATAAACAGACGTTAACCGTATAATAAAAATAAATGTTTACAATATTGGAATATAAAATTTGCAACATACGAGTGCATTATAAAATGATTGTTTGGACTCTCGTCGCTTCTATTGCTTCTTGGACTCGACAACGAGTTATGTAAAAAGCGACAACTATTGCACAATCAATTGCTTTATTCGATGGCGAAACGGCCGCTTTGAAATGCCAGTGAAAGTCACCGAATGACTTTGGCTGCGAACGATAATGCAGGCACCATAATGTTTAACATAAAACGTTATTGATTAGATGCAACAATAGGTAGGTACTGATTGTGGCAATATTACTAAATTACATTTTAAAAATGTTTATATTTATCGTGCTTATCCATACATACATATATGCGTAAATGTATCTAGCTACATGCAACCTGTGTGCTCTTGATGGTTTGTTGCGAAAACTGTTCGCTCTACTGCGCATCGATGTTGCCTCGCCAACGTATTAGCTATGCCGGTAGCACCACCTCTGTGTTGAAACTGAATCTTTATTTGATTATTATTTTGAGCATCTCACAAAAACAAAAAGGTTTCTTATCTTTCAAAACCTAGAACCTTGGTAGGTCAATTATAAGTTTGTAAAGTAGAAAATTCTGAAAGAATGATTTCAGATAACCTTGTAGGTAGGTGGCAAGAGCTTTAGGTAGGTAAGCTAACGTTTCTACGAACCTTAGTCTAATAAAACTGTCGTAAAATATTATGGACTTGAACCTAAATAATATGGAGAAAAAGAAACAGTAATCGTCTAGAATGAACATACATAATATTATAGAATTACACAGTTCGACGACGTTTTCTATAACTACGTGTACTTTGTAGCAGCTAACTTGTAGGTTAGGTACCTAATATACTTTCGGAAATTCATGGAATAGAGAGGATTCCTCGAAACTAACTCTAAATGAAAACGTAACGGTAAATAAGTTAAAAAGTTTGGGCTTCTAGTAGATATCTAGTATTACCTATATATTATCTAGGACAATACACTGTAAAGGCATTATCTGAACAAAACAAATAGTTCATAGCAGTAAAAATAGTATATAGATATTGATAAAATAGGTATAGGTACTTTATTAGATTTATAGGTGCAAAGAATAAAATGAAAACTTTTAAAATGACAAATAGTTTTTGTGATTATTACCTATCGAACGTTTTGAGAAATCGAATGTTAAGCTTGTCCTATAACCAATTCCATTCGAAATGACGTTTTTCTAAAATATTGAGGTGATTTACATATCATTGGTAAAAAAAAGTGTGAGATATTGCCTATACCGTCGAGTGACCGAATTATACTAAATGTTATCGGGGTCTCATCTATAGGTAGATACTTAAGATATTTCACTTTGTTAGATATGCAGTGAGGCTGCAGTAGAAGTCACGTAGCCACGCATGCATAAGCAATTTGGTTGTCGGCAAGCGATCGTGTACCAATAAATGGGTCAACAGCTCTACTACTGGAACCGACAACACTCAAGCGTACCTATTGTTCACGATCATGACAAATTAAACTGCACTACTGCATGTAATTAAGGGTACCTATGCACAAAGAAATATAAACGTATGCAACCGCCTAAGTGAGAACTTGAAACTAATTATGGTCTGCAAATAAAAATAACTAAGAAAGACACGCTGTTAATTTTTTAGTTCCACCCTTTTTTGCTTAACTCCGTAAACAAATTGGCAGGTAAGTACAACTTTTTCAACGTGAAATATACTAGAGCTTCATATATTATTCTAAGAGCAAGTAGGTAGAGCCAAAAATAGGTGCGTGGGTAGCCTGGGTAGTGTGTGAATCACGTCCAACGAGTTTGCCACCCAATAATGGCGAGTCTACGCAAATATACCGTACTTATCTACTTGAAAATAAAACAAAACTAACCCCCATTCGTTATTTTTACGAATACCGTTTCTGGTAGGTACACAGGGGGCAATTAATTATTCTAAAATGTGCGACAGAGTGTAAACATCGTAAAAATTAAATATTGAAATAAGAGTTTAGTTAGATAGGTAGTAAGTAAGTACCTATAAGATGTGGTAAAATTAAGTATTGAATCCGAGTGCAGTAACAGAATCAGGTATTCAAATCGGATGTATACAGTTAGTCTGATCAATCAGTCGGCAAGGCGGCCTTGTATGATTAGTGAATACAAACTGCGGGTTGCAAAGCGGATATGGTGGAAGCAGGCCACGAACTCCGCTGCCTCGCCTGCCCTCCCTCCCCTTCGCCCCGCTGCAATACCAACCTTGCCCCAAAAATCCGTGACCTACATTTCACACGTCAAAATGCACTCACTGATTTTATTACCGACATTCTCCTCCAAATGTCTGGTTAATTTTTCATTGGTAATGTTTATTATATTTTTAAGCAAAATAACATATTACTGGTTCCATATATTTTAGAAGTTTTGAAAAGATAATATATTGAATTGGTATACATTCACTTCGATAGAGAGAAGAGGGAATGTATTATTGGTAAAATATGGTTCAAAGTTGTTTGCAAGTGGGTGACGTTCATCGATTGCAGAGGCAGGACGAAGTAGACGGCCTAGTTGGCGAGCGTCACGGCACGGGTCGCGATCCTCCCATCTAAGCGGCCTAAATTCGCAGCCCGGGTAACCTTACTGCGTTCTATTTCTGGATCTAGTGCACTCATCTATTGACACACTAGACCTGCCTTGGGTTAGGTACGATTTTATCTAAGTTAGTCCTTATTTAGAACAATTCCAGGTTTATAAAGTACCTACTCGTATAATTATATAATATTTATTTTATTTATTTATTTATTTTTTTCGGAAAACAAACAGCACATAAAACATAATCTAGATAACTATAGTTACAAAAGGCCAATTACATGTTTTCACTAATAGACTAATGCTAGGAACTAAATACTGTGTGTACACCTGTACAGGCAATAGAATGAAAAACTTACATAAAACTAAAGTAAAACTAAAGTGGGTACAACCCATGGAAAAGGGTAAGAACGAATTATACACTAGAACAACACAAGTTTAGTAGTAGTATAAGTTATACCTGCAACCTTAATTTTTGAAAAATGTATTAGATAACTTACGTCTCGCACTCACTATGCTATCACCAAACATATCAAAGACACTAGAATCATGAACAGTAACCTTGTTATATCCATCGCAAGCTCGTCTCAAATAGGAATTCCTCCTATAGTTGGTAGAACCTCTGCTTAACCTAAAAGTAGGAATATTTCTGCGGTATTGAAATTTGGGAGGAACAAAAATCCTTAACTTACTTAAAAGCTCAGGACAGTCTATCAAGCCAGATAACAATTTAGACAAGTAAATGAAGTCGGCGATATTACGTCGGTCACAAAGAGGGAGAATATGATGCTTTTTACAGGAAGCTAAGTAGTCAGAACAATGTGATTTAGTTTTGTAGTTTAAGAATTTAATAAATTTTTCCTGAATTCTATCAATTTTGTGTATGTATTTTTTATATGCAGGGTTCCAAACTTGAGAAGCATATTCTAGTTTACTTCTAACATAGGTGCAATACAATAACTTAATAGTTTTAATTTGTTTAAATTCTTTAGATACTCTCATTATGAATCCCAACGCTCTATAAGCCCTATTAACAATATCGGTGATAATCAAAGTAAGTCTAGAGGTATATCTCTGTACGAAAAGAAGCATGACTCGGAGATTGTTATTCAAAGTTTTCTGGTGGGCAGCAATTCAATGAAATACAAATTAATAACGTCACGCGGGGGAAGACGATTAGAGTTAGTACTGAAAATGGTGACGTCATACGCGTTGGCGAGACTTAGAGCTGGTAGCTCGCGTAGGCGCGACGCGACGCTATGACGTCATGGGCAAAATGCTATGCTTCAGTGAGCTTTGTACCTACGAGCGACAGACGGGCGCGCGGTCGACCTTTCTGAGTAGGTGTACTGAGCGCGTAACATAGTGCTCAAAACGTAAATAATATCGCACGCCATTACGTAATGGAATGTGAATCTGCACAAGGACGCAGACGCATTGGCGAAGACGATGATGCGACGCCCGCCGACGCGACGTTTCAACACCCACCGGCGGCGTCGGCGTCGCGCACCGCCAATACCGCCATGCTATAATCACATCGTTTACGTGCTACGTTTAGAAAAGTGATCGTTTCACCTTGAGATACCTACAGACATGGTCACTTTTCTATTCTTGGAGATATAAATGGTAGCTACATCAAAATATATTCAAAGGGATGATAGCACGCAGGCGTCGTGACCCAACCTGACCCAAAAACGGATCTGACCTACCGCGCCCTACTCACCACTTGATAACGGATACGGGAACCTGTTCGCTTCACGCGAATGCGAACCATTGCCAATATACAACTTAACACCGTTATTTGATGACCAATTCCAAACAGGGCCTGTTTTATTGGCCTTTGAGTTGAGTGTTTAAATTATTTTTTTCTTAACCGACACCAGAAAATCAGATTAAATTATTTTGTTACAAATAAATATGTACATATATTTCAATAAAATAATTAACGTATCTTTACCAGTACAATAGATATAAGAAATAAATAACAGAGGAAAACGTAAGTGGAGGTCGGATTTCGAATACGGGCAGTGCTGTGCGTGTCGTCATCGGTTCAATATCAGCGATTCTGGGTCAGTGGGTCACCGTGCCGGAGTCGGCCGCTCCCCGCGCGCCTCATATTAAACTTGTCTTTATATGAATATTTCGCTGCATCGAGCTGCGATGATATACACAATGTATCAATTATTTCATGGTCGCAAGAGCCGGTTTTCGAAAATGCGTTGTGATTGATATCATTACCATTTTAACTACTTACCGGACTTGATACCATAGCAAGAAGTAAAAAAATATCATATATTATCAACTTCCGAAATTAAACATCATGGACACTGTCACCTTTGACTCAGTGGTTTGTACAGTGTACGTACACTCAATCCATTGTTTACAAAATCGTGATTAACCTTTGCGTTCAAGAACAAAGTGGTAATGGCATGGGATAGCGTCGTCGGCATACAAATTGGGGGGCTATGGTAGGAATTGTTAAGTATCACCCACGCAGAACGGTCATCGTGTGTTACTGTTACTTCAAACCAATAACATGTTGTTTTGCGTAATTGAGTGAGATGCAGCCACATTTCTTGTTATAAAAAAAAGTAAAATAGAAACAGATTGGTATCAAACCATTTAAACAATAGCTAGCAAAGATAATAGAGAATCATACCACAGTTAAGCAGCTGCTTAGATAAGAGACGTATATAAATCATGTAACTATTCCAAGGCGAATGCAACGAGGTCACTCACTAAGGGCCGACCTTGCCTTCACTACCGACTTGTGGGAGGACCAATTTCTAAAACAAAGTGGGATTATTATTCCACTAACAATTTAAGACAACTCAAAACCGAGTAGGTACCTACTTAGTCGTTTTATGAAATACAAAGAAAACACCATAGTTTTTCTTACGAAATAGGCAATATGATTTTTATTAATGTCAAATGTCAAACATTGCCATAAAATCAATAAATTGTTTACTGCATAGACCGCGTAAATATCGCAACAATAATTTAAGATTCGCAACAGTTCTCTCTGTAAATATTAAAGGGTCATTGTCTCTAGTGTTAAATTTTGGACAAATGTCTTTCTCAATGTGTTTTATAGTTTCATTGCTAAAAAGTAATGATGGCAAATGAAAGTATCGATGATGTATGAAATTTTAATTGATCTAGAAGCTTAAATAAATCTGAAAGTTAAAACTGTTTTATTATTAACAAAGTTTTAGTCATGTCATGTCTTAGTACAATTATAAATTAATTCCGATTTCGTCATTTGATTATTTTTTTGTGTTAGGAAATTCTATAAGTAAATAATTCATTTAATTTTGTGTTGGCTTAGCAGATTGTGGTTTCAGATTTCTATCGAAAATTAAGATCTTCGTTTCTATTATATGAATATAAACAACATCTAACCTCTAACACCGGTGTGGTTGTCGTAATCAAACTACCGTTACGAAATTTTTGGAGCCATCTTTTCGATTTGAGGTTACGCTTAATAAGAAGTAAGTATAGCGCTAGCAACGTAGGGTACTGTTATTTAGAAATTGATAGTTTAAACAAAGTCCACAAATTATAGCCGTTTATTAATACTACGAGGCGTACGTCGATAAAGCATCGAAATTACATTACTGTGGAATATAATGATACTTACTTAATCATCATAGGCATTTTCAAACATAACATTTATGCCGTAGTGTACATACATCTTTTACTTTTACTTATCTAAAACAAACATTTTAGTAAGCGTATCAGATATCTTATCAACCTTGATTTATTAAGAAACTGTGTCACTACGCAGAACGATGCTGTATCTAACGATGAATAAAATATGAAACCCGTTGCTTTCCAAATTGCAAGAAACAAAAACTATAGAGGTATTCAAAAGCTGATTGCGTAAAAGTTATTCATACACATGTACGAGTACACGGACACGCAACTGTGTAATCGTAATATTAATGTAGGTACCGTAGTTTGTCGGGTGCGTTTGCGCATAGGAGGGGCCTAAGTAGCGGCAGATTTCTCTTCCCATGCTCATTGAGTGTTGATCGGGCGAATGTTAATCGATTTTGGTTCCGTTCTTTCCACAAAGCGAACATTTTTACTTATCTCCGTGAGTATCTTTGTTACCATTTGGATTAAACTTTCATTAAATTTGTTGAATTTGAATGTCGTTGATGTTTGTACCGATATGTAACTCTAGGCTACCTAATACAGATATTATTATGTATGAATCAATTTAGTTACAAATATATTTACTGACATATTGTTGAACAACAAATTTGTCACTGTTGAGGAAAACATAGCCAAAGAAGTAATGCACGCCTGTAACATAACTTTATATCCAAAGTGAAATTCGCATCTAGCACGCCACTACTCCACGCAACGCTAATCGCCATAAGCGTAAGTGTCTTCGAATCAACTATAAAAACTCTTAACTGGACTGGAAAATCTGGAAAACGCATTTATAATTTGCTTTGGAATCGTAGGTAAATAAATACTTTCGCCGGCAATGTTACTTATGCGATATTAATTACAATGACGGCAAGTTGTTATTGTCTACCATGAATATGTTTACAGAGCAACCACGCACGATTATTTTTAACGGTCGTGTAACCATACGATTGGAGCAAAATATTTAAGAAATGATACTTTTTTGACAAGACAAAGCTGTTCTTATTGTGTAAATAAAGTGAGTGTGAAATAGTAACTGTGTACATGGAGTACAGGTGAGGTGCGAGTGAGTGGCACTTTCACACTCGTATATAGCGGTGCAAGCGAATGACGATAGCTGTACCGCGTCGACGCTCGCGCTGTTTACGACGAGACGTAGCTAGATAGCATACCTGGCACCTCTACGGCCTCTACGTCATGTCAACCGCCAACCAATCTATTAAACATTCAACGTAAGAAAACGAAAGACAATATTTCCGGATAGAGAAATTATAGGCATGGGCGGATTACATATCTAATAAAAAGACCTATCCTAATAAATTACAAGTATCGATAAGTATTCTGCTGTCAAAGATAGCAAGATATCCCGTTGTAGTTGTTTGCGGATTCGCTTCGTTTGCCGTGTAGAGCTGCCTCAACACGAGTGCCCTAACCGCACTTGCAGCGGATAACGGTACGGCTGACGCCGCAACTCGTCGTCGTCGTAGCGCGCACGTGAAAATAATTCTTGACGCGATTTTGTAACGAACACCGTTACTTGGTTCCGGGCCTACCGACGCCCGCCGGTGACCTTATTTCTTCGTTGAGTATTTTTTATTTTTATACCTTATTGCCTGACACTCTTAAAGCAGAATCGCTCAGAAGTTACGTTTTCCATTAAGAACTTAAGCAACGTTTCCATTTTATTCGTAGATAGAAACTGGCTCGAGTATCAGATTTCACAAAATATGTTAATTTTTCTAGAGTTCTTTCTTTTTTATTAATGTTGACTTCATCATTCGTTTTGTAAACGTAGCGATTTACGTATTACGTAATCTGTCCCATTTTGCCGGTATTGTATCTGTACGGTTGTTTACAACACCGGCAGAACTATGAGTCAGTGTAAGCGAAATATCGCTGGACGAGTGAATTCCGCGTAACGTGCAGGCCGGACTTGCCGAACGCAGAATAATATAATTTAAAATGACGCAAGCACAGTTTGTATCTCGAACGGGAAATACCATACGTCATTTACAGCATTAATTTCCTTCTACATGCGATTTCTAGGTTTTCCAACTTGAACAAGATTTAAAGATTTTATTTTAGCAAGTAATTGCGAGGTAACAAACAAGTTGACGTAGGTATGTATGTATGTATATGAAGGTTCTAGATTGTTTTGTTTTAGTGGAGTGTATTGCTATCGAAGTTGTTTTGAAACCTATTATTGTTATTATTTGCAAATGTGGAAGAGTAAAATCTTTAAGTATAAATAATTGCGATAAGTCATTTTTACCCGACTGCGCGACGCACGAAATGATAATGTTTATTACAATAACACGTCGGAAAAGATACCAGATAAATACAATAACGTGTTAGGTAGAGCATTAGATCGGTGCTGATGTTTACTGGTCCCATTTACATAGAATAATAATAGGTAATTTGTATAAGGCGATAAGTAAATTAACAACAAACATCATATAAAATAACGTAGCTACGCCGATATCAAGAGCACGAGTCGTGGCGCGGGCGCGAGCGCTAGCGTCACGCTAATAACGCGTGCTACGTCACGATCTACGCATATACAATGGCACAAGGCCTGCGCGAGCGCTGAAACACTTCCTTATTGTGCTTCTTTAATGCTATCTATTACATCGTCATTTACGAATATAAAAAGTATATTTATACGTATTAGGTATTTGAATATTACATATTATTATTAAATACTTAGAAAAAGTCATTGATTTGTAGGTAATTTTCCATATTACTGAACTTATACATGCCAAGAGGATTGATAACTGATAACTTACTTGAATTGTATTTATTTAACAAAATCTTTGAGATCAAATAAATTGTGCGTAAAAAAATGGGTTCAACCTTTAATGAACCTTGACAAACAAATCGACGGCCAGATAAAATTATAGTCAGGTCAATATGCAGTTAATTGTAAACTTGTACCTACTTTAGTACCAATTTATCACAAAGTCTTCAAGATGTACAAAGTTGGAGATATACCTACCTAAATAGGATTTAGTTGCAATAGCTACTTTTGAAAGATTATTGCATTGAAATATATTAAATTGACTTAAATAAATAAAACTATTAAGTACCTAAATGAAACGTCGAAATGTTTAAGAGATCACACGACCTTAGAAAGAAGAACTAGACTTTAGTTATCATACCAGAGTGGATGTGGGGGGAGGTGGGGGGGGGGGGTATCGATGACGCGCCGAACCAAACATAGGACGGACGGGCGGGCGTCCGAACTTAGCAGGCTGCGGCGAGCGGCGCGCTTGCCGGCCGGCGCCGGCTCAAAACAACATTCCAAGCTACATTAATTTGATATACGAACTAGAAGCGACCGAGAGGTGATTATTGTAATCTTTGCTCTGGCTACTTGTTACATCAAGCACAGTTATACCTACTAAGCGTAACGGTGCGACCGGATTTATAAAATTTAGCGCATGCGTGCAAGCCATGACGCTAAGGACGTGCGACGCATTAACCCTGGCTTGATGCGTTAACAGCACTTTACTTTTCTAAGAAAGTACGTAATGCATATAGATAACGTAACCAAAGATTTGAACACTTTGTGATTCGCCACGATTCTTTGTTTAGTAGCGTCAATTTGAGAGGAATTGAAACGAACGGTGTCGCTCACTTATTCACGATTATTGGTCGGTAGCAGTAGAGTTTATCTAATCTTTGATTACAATTTAATGAAGATTAATAAACAGAGCTCTTTTAGATACCGATTTATGCGCAGGTAGGTACCTACCTACGTAAGTACGTACGCACGACATTTGTTCTCTGTATCCAATCTATAGCTGTTCTTGATAATGTTATCGGTGCCCTTGGCGGTTTGCTATTTCGACTTATATATTCATTTTTTAACATTCTTTTCAGAAAACTATGTATGAAATATTGCAATACATCAACAACAGATTGATAGACCATTAAACTCATATCTACAAGTGTTTAAATATTGAAGCTTTCCTGTTTTGCTAATGACACTGATAAGCAAATTGTCTGTTTAGTTGGAATAGCCATTACGGGCATGACGCACGAATTCTGATTTGACGATTCAATCAAAATAAGTGAGAAACAGTAAAGTCATTATGGTTAGGACAACTAGGTACCTATACATGAAATAGGTTTGATCACCGCTCCAGCTTTGATACGTAATCGGTCATACACAAAGGACAGTGGTTGGATGGATGACATGATGTCGAGTGCAGGCGATAAGTGGTTCATGTGTTGCGCAGGCGATGCGTCAGAGCTGTGCCCGGGCACGCGGGGCTGCCCTGCCTGGGCTGCCGTCGCACGTGGAGCCCGGGGTCAATAGCTCAGTGCACGCGTCCCGCCTCCTCCCCCGCGCCCGCGCTCCCCCGCTACCAAACATTGCACACAATACCTTTGTCTAACTAAATGCATCTACACTACATTATATACCTACACCAGCTAACGATCACCATACAAATGATGTATCAGCGACTAAACAATGCCACTGCAAATACCACGTCCAACTATAATTGTTCACATTTTCCAACATTCCCACAGGCATGCGTTGAAGTCTTTTATATGGACGAAAAATCTAGACAGACTGTAATTTAGGTTCGCGGTCGTAAAGTTTGCGTAATAATTTTACTAGTTTCTCAATAGGTACGAATAATTGTTTTCTTTTTATTGATTTCGAACGTTTATTAAAAGACATTGATCTAACTAATTAACTAAGTAAGTATATCAAAAAAAGTGGAGCTTGAATTAAATTGCCACTACTTTACGGTTAGAGTATATTTGTAAAGCGACATCAAGAGAAAAAGCATAGATAGATATACTTAAAGATAAAAGGAAAGAGTCGGTAATGTATAGTAAATACTGACCTCAGAAGCCGGTGCATGGAACTGGACGCGCAGTTCGTCAGTTTCATGGTTGTGGTTGACGACATCAGCGCGCACCTCGCGTCCGTTGTAGGTGAGGTAGACCCGCTGCGTGGGCTGCAGGCGCACGCCGGCCATGCCACGGAACCCAGGCCCGATCAGCTCGGCGTCCCGGTACTCGCGGGTACTCTTGCCTCCCTCGAACCTCACCGTGTACCGAGTGTTCGGAGTCAGGTTTATGCAGTTGTTGTTCTCCGGAAACGGAGCCGGAGTCTTCACCGCCTGTATCATCCCAGAGCAGTAGAGTCCGTCGTCACCCAGGGCCGCTACGCGAGTCCCGATGATCGAACGCTTCGCCAAACGCTTGCCGGTCGACATAATGTTATCTGTCCTCACTTTTATTCTCAAATATTCACCTGCGGTCTTCGTATAACCCGACCGCCCGCTCGGGATATTTATCTCACACGAGTTCACACAAAAATTTCAAATAGCCCGGCGTAGTCGTTTCGCGGGATACCCGTCACAAAATTTAGGAAAACTAGGAGAAATGCGTCGCGATTCGGTACGCTGCGCGCGGTCCGGCTTCTCGATAGGCCGGGGCTGATCGCAGCTCTCGCACGGAAACATAATACGAGGGCAAGGTCCTCAAAGATCGGGACAAAGGAAAATCCTTTCGCGGTACTAAACTTCGCAAAGAGAGCTCGCAGCGTACGACCTCAATAAGCGCGGTTCCAAAGAGAACTGGCGCGAGTGCCGAGTGCGTGCAAGCGACCGGCGACACCGGCCGGCCGGCGAGCGGGAGCGGCGACAGTCCGTCTCTCTCCTTTGTTTTGAAACTCAGCTGTTCGCGCGAGCGGGAGGCGCGGCGTGATGCCGGGGTGTGCGAGGGAGAAGCAAGAGCCGGTTCGGGTGCTTTGCTTCGTGCGTTCTCGCTAATTTCAGCGGGCGGGCGGCGAGCGCGCGGTGCGGGTAGCGAAGGGCGGCCGCCCACGGGCGACATTGAGGCGCGCCGGTTCTGCTCGCACGTGGAGCGCTAACGGGATTGCACAACGCACCTCGGCAAGCGACGCCGCACCGCGCCCGCCGGCCGCCGAGCGCGCTCGCCGCTCGCCGCCCGGCATCCGTGCGCTACTTAATACGTGACACAGTTTCTATTCGGATTCGGCGTCGATTCAAATGTCAAGCAGATGCATCTACTTATGCAATAACTGCTCGTATTTACCTAACAATACATGCTACGTCTAATCATTATTTCTAAGGGTTTACCACACAATAAAAAAGCAATACATGCTACGTCTAAAACCCTTCTAAATATAGGTACCAAGGTACAACACGTTATTTTACGAAAAGATCTCATCGAAGCCTCCATATCACCTTGAAATCATAAATAAAACATACAGGGTGTTTAATTTGAAGCACCCACTAAGGGTCGGTTCTGAAACTGCTCACTGTATCTGCGAGGAAAGTTTTGTAGCAGACGTTCCCTTGCATTTGTCCTCTTTTTAAGGGTAAAAACGGAATTCTTTTGCTAAGACTCCAGTGTCCGTTTGGGTGAGACTATAAAATATCTTAAGAACCCTGATAGCACAGTTAAAATTATTACAGATAATGTATTTCTGTTAGAGAACAGAACAAATGATTTTTTTTGTGATAACTGCACGGAACCCGTAGTGCGTGAATCCGACTCGCACTTGGCCGGTTTTTCAATCTGGTACAGTTATAGAGAATGGTAGTATTTTTCGTTAACTTTTTCTAAACATAAATCGAAATTATCGAATAAAAGCTTTTTATGGAAATAACATTTTCGAAATTACATCAGAAGACGCCATATTGTTGTTTTCAAAATTTCATTTACCTGCTAACATTTGCGGTGTAAATGAAATGAATGACGACTCTAACGACGCACTATCACTACTCAAAATGGCTGCTATAGTTCGTTTAATTCCTACGAGGTCACAACCTCGTACTTCTAAGGGACTACAAACGATTACATAACCACCTACATACCAAACCACATACAAGCAAAAACTGCCTTCCTTTAGTCGGTTAAAAATTCAACCGAAATTACATAAACCTACGGTACATTACCTCACTTTTCATAGAGTGAATGTTTCCGCTAAAATTATCATTATTATGTAGATAATCACAATGATGATGTTGAAGCGACAATTGAAATCAGTGTCACGCATCTCGTTATTGTCTGGTTATCAAGTTTACGGTCAACTGTGTTCACGTTAGACCACGTATTTGCGCAACGTACAGCATTTCGTCACACATTGCCTTATTCGAAATGGAGGTCATGTTAACTAACATGTGAATTGATGTGAAAATTGTTGGACGTAAACAATTTCAAAGCGTACTCTATCAGCAGGAGGTAAGTCGAGGTAGACGTTGGTAGTGAAAGTGAACTTTATGCTATTCAGTTTCAGCGAAAGATTTAAAGAGATAAAGAACATCTACAGATCAGTTATTGTTAATACCTAATGACGCTACGGAATCGTCTTTGCTCCGATAATAAAAGACACAAGGCCAGTAGAAGAGTTTCAACAGCTTTACCTAAAGATATACAAAGCCCAAAAGAGCTCAGGACGACACCCAATGACGATATTATAATTAATCGGTTTGAGACTTTTAGGACAGCTGACCGTAAAGTGGGAGTAAGGCTAGGATACGACCATACGACGAATAAGGCAAATGTGAAAAAAGAGTTTCAAAAGAAGAGTTCCTGTGACAGATTTAAAAATAAATATAACACCTACTGACCAACAGAATAGACCTAAGGACAATAGAGAATCTTCCTGAAAACTGACTATTAGACGGAAGTTCCCAAATAAAAATGAAAGCCAAAGCCACCGAAAAGTTGTTTTTTCTTTAAATATTTTGTGTTTCAGTCATCATTACGACTATTTACGACTGAAGACAAGTAGATACTCCCTCATACAGTTTTGTAATGAAAATGATTAATCGCGATCCTGCTGCTACGGATAGCAAAGGCCTTAATCGTATTCGCTAGCTACTTCCCACTCACAATGACACCATTTCATGTTGTTTAAATCATCATCTCAAGACATTAGAAGGTCAATGTTATACCATACCATAACCAACAACACCCAATTAATAATGGATGTTGAAATCGAAAACACAAAGGTTAGGTTGTTTGTGTATTGCTTCGTCAGTATTTCTTTAGGCATATAACCAGCTTGGTAGATAAGATAGATACCTATATTTCGTAATAGAAAATTAATAAATTAGAAAGCACGTAATATTTATCTCGTTTTATGAAGGAAAGGCAATAAAATCACGTTTAAACCGCATATGTACGTTGTAGTTGTCGATAATTTTAATGCAATCGTTATTTCCGTGGAATCTAACCTTATCGATACACGTTCTTTTCGCGCAGGTACTTGATGGGATCTTAAACAAAGCCTTAAACCTTAAAACACGCCGCTTCTTTCTGAAAATTAAAACAATAGCTTAGTTAAAATGAAGTTACACTTCCGAGACGGGACAAAAAATTCGTCAGAATATCTCTTAAATTGAATATTTTTATTGTATTTTGTTAAAGACCACCATAAAAGCATTTAAAAGAAGGGTTTGTAAAGCCATTTTATTCAAACTGCACTAAGCTTAAGCATGGTATCCGAAAAACAAATGACGTATTTTTGCAATAAAGCTTTCAGTAATTTAAATATTTTATATTTAAAAGGAAACATTTATTAAGAATTGGGGTAAGTATCCAGGTATAAAAAAGAGGCAAAGAAAAAAATTGCAAGTTTTTGTAGTGTTTAATAAGCAGATCATGCAAAGCAAAACAGATTGATTAGTCCCGGAGTGGAAATTAGGTAGGTTAGTACTTGGGTAATTTTCGAAAATGGTAGTTGGCGAGCAAATTGCACTAAGCTGGTAAGTAAAATATTTTTATAACGTATTTTAGCAATAAAGCTTTTAGTAATTCCAATATTTCATATCAAAAGGAAATAGTTATTAAGAATTGGATATTCAGAAAGTAGTCCAGAAATAAGAAAAGACGAAAAGAAAAAAAATAGCAATTCTCAGTAGTTGTTAGTAAGTAGATCATGCAAAGCAAAATAGATTGATTATTCCCGAGTGGAAATAAGGTAGGTTGGTACTTTTCGAAAATGGTAGTCAGCGAGCAAAATGAGAGGCGGTATAATACATTTCGAAGTTTTGTTAAGATGCCATATTTAAGAATAAATAAAACTGTATAAGGAAGGATTATGATAAATAGTGCAAAATAAAAATAGTCAGATTGAAATAAAACTATTTTTTCAGTTTTAATCGCGTGTGTCAAACCTGAAGAAGAGACCTGTAAAGGTCTCAAGTATTGATACAATGCTGAAAGTAATAAACACCACGCAAACCGAAAAATGAGTTTATTTTCAATCCAACATAGCGAAAACAGAAGAAAAATCTATTAAATATATCAATAAATATTGCACGATGTTGCACACAGCCCAATCTAGTCCCAAACTAAGCACTAGGCGTGTACTATGGGTACTAGACAACGGATATACTACATATTATAGATTAGCCTTAAAAAAATATATCTTTCGCCACCAAAAGTCGCAGGAAATGCTAGTGCTTGAAACTAGTGCCCTATAATATATTTTGTATTTTATTATGATACTAGCTGACCCGACAGACGTTGTCCTGTCGTTTAGTATAAAAAAATAAAATTCATCAAAATCGGTTTAGCATTTTTTCTTTCATAAGAACCTTCTCCTGACAATAGCAAACACGACAAAAAAAGAATTATCGAAATATGTGTAAAAGTTGAAGTGTGATGCCGTGACCAAGGGAAATAGGGATTGATTTTTATATAATAGATTATATACGTAATTTGCTATTATGTTGGTTATTGTTGTATATTTATTGTCGCTGTGGTATGTAGTTTTTCTACTTTTTGTTGTTGCTTTATTTAATTCTATCATCTGTAGTTGTGCTCATAATGTTATTTGTTGTTTAATTAGTTTTTAGGGTTCCGTACCCAAAGGGTAAAAACGGGACCCTATTACTGAGACTTCGCTGTCTGTCCGTCCGTCCGTCCGTCTGTCCGTCTGTCCGTCTGTCCGTCTGTCCGTCTGTCCGTCTGTCCGTCTGTCCGTCTGTCACCAAGCTGTATCTCATGAACCGTAATAGCTAGACGGTTGAAATTTTCACAGAAGATGTATTTCGGTTGCCGCTACAACAACAGATACTAAAAACAAAATAAAACAAATATTTAAGAGAGGCTCCCATACAACAAACGTGTTTCAAAAACATCGAATCGAGTAGGTCATGAAATTCAAAATGGCTACCCTATCTGTCAAATATACCAGTCTGCCTTCACTTACCAAAGAGTTTCTTTAATAAGTTTCAGATTGTCTTTGTGCCAAAGTTTTTTTTTTCTTTTTTTTTAGTGGTGTGGTCGTATGATGGAAGTAAGAATCATAGCTAAATATGTCACATTTTCCTATCAAATTTTAAAATTGGTAAACGATTTTAGGGTTCGGTTCCCAATTGTGATAGTGGTAGTGGTACCCTTCGTGCGCGAGTTTCGCACTTGCCGGGTTTTTTATAGTTTATAAGTTTGTTTCGACGTATACCTGGCTGAATTGCTGACGTCCCGGTAACGGCGCCAACGTAAGACCAGCGCTAGTCGGAAGACTAGCATTATGCTGAGTTGGGGTCCGTTTCGTAACAAATGGTGTATGTAGTCAAAACTACTCATTAGTTTTAGTTGTATCGTGTATATTTGTTGCGAATAAATGAGTTTCTATTTCTATTTCTATTATACTTTTTTTTGTAAAAACATACATATTAGGCTAGGGCCGAAGCCTTTAAAAATGGTCAAAAGTGGAACTAAATTATAGTAGAATGCAACCTATTGGAAAAGGACGAGAATATGACAAAAATTATAGGAAAAATAAATTACGGGCGATCTGAGGTCGGGAACCCCCACCCGGTGGGTTGTTAAAGATAAAAATCGGGTTTTCTTGATTTCCAGCAAAACTACAAGTCCTATGAAAAAAAAATAATGGCAAAGTTGTAGGTAATAAAATGATATACAACTTTTGCATACACAATTTTTACATATAACCTCAAAATGTATGTGAAAAATTCAAAAAACCACGTTTCCGGTTTTTATTGTTTATCATATACAAAAAAGGTTATTTTTTCACCAAATTTGGAAAAACTTGACTATTTATGACTATATATTTTTGGATTCAAAATATTCATTTTTTTACCTTAATGACTTAATATCGAAAAAAGCACCCTACTTTTCAAGCAATAAATCTGGCGTCAAAATATCTGATTATTTAAAAACATCGGTAGGCTTTTTGTTTGTTGGATTCTCTACTTTCTGATGGTCTAATAAAAATATACATTACAGTGGTAAATTTTCTCAGAAAATGCAAACAAATGAAATAAAAAACCGGCCAAGTGCGAAACTCGCGCACGAAGGGTTCCGTACCACTATCACAATTGGGTACGGAACCCTAAAATGGTTTACAACAACTTTGATTCAAAGAAAATCTGAAACTTATAAGAAACTCTTTGGACAGTGAAGGCAGACTAGTATATTTGACAGATAGGGCAGCCATTTTGAATTCCATGACCAACTCGATTTGACTTGACCAATCAGAAGCGACCTCACATCGTAGAATTACGAGTTGTAGTTTTTGAAACACGTTTGTTGTATGGGAGCCCCTTTTAAATAATTGTTTTATTTTGTTTTTAGTATTTGTTGTTGTAGCGGCAACCGAAATACATCCTCTGTGAAAATTTCAACCTTCTAGCTATTACGGTTCATGAGATACAGCCTGGTGACAGACGGACAGACGGACGGACGGACGGACGGACGGACAGACAGACAGACAGACAGCGAAGTCTCAGTAATAGGGTCCCGTTTTTACCTTTAGGTACGGAACCCTAAAAACCCGAATCAAAATTATCAGCTTCAAACTTGGCTGGATAACGCACTGACAGCAACAGATTGGGGCTGGAAACAACATCAACGTGGCATTATGCCCAAAGAACATCTTAAATCCATATGTGGACCTTGCATAGTCGACGGCAGACATCTTAATTTTAATTCGATCTCTTGTCGCACAATGAAACCTATATATTTGGATAGAAGAGACCTAAACAAACAGAAAATATTCTATCACATGTTGTTCTAAAGTGACACGTTTTCGAGATATGGGCCAATGAAATTATAAGAGGAACATAAGAGGATCATTCTTATGTGACGGTTTAGAGGCATAGTTTAAAGGCAAAGATTGTTTAGTTTGACGTCTTCTTTTGATTGGTATACGAATCCATCCGCGACATAGCGTTTTTTCATTTTTTTCGAACAATTTCCTTTTATAATTTCATTGACCCATATCTCGGAAACGTGTCACTTTAGAACAACATGTGATAGAATATTTTCTGTATATTTAGGTCTCTTCTATCCAAATATACAGGGTGAACCATTTAAACGGGCCTTCAGGGGGATATCCTAAACTATAAGAGATAGCGAAAAATGCTGAAAGGAGTTGCGTCCCCGATTTTGACAAAAACTAAAATGGCATTAATAGATTTTTGAAAAATTAATTACCCTAGCCAGGAATCGAACCTTGTCTTTTTGCAAAAAAATAAACACCCTTTATTATTGTACCGATCGATAGTGTTGCTGATAGAGATCAAATCCTGGAAACAAACATATTATGGTAAATCAAGAAAAATGACAATTTTTAATAAAAATATGAAATAGCCAAGTAATCTGTAGGGTGTTTATTTTTTTGCAAAAAGACAAGGTTCGATTCCTGGCTAGGGTAATTAATTTTTCGAAAATCTATCAATGCCATTTTAGTTTTTGTCAAAATCGGGGACGCAACTCCTTTCAGCATTTTTCTCTATCTCTTATAGTTTAGGATATACCCCTGAAGGCCCATTTAATTGGTTCACCCTGTATAGGTTTCATAGTACGACAAGAGATCAAATAAAAATTAAGATGTCTGCCGAAAAGTAGGGTGCTTTTTTCGATATTAAGTCAAATTAAGGTGAAAAAATTAATATTTTGAATCCAAAAATTTAGTGTGTTTAGGGTATAAATAGGCAAGTTTTTTCCAAATTTGGTGAAAAAATAACCTTTTTTGTATAAGATAAACAATAAAAACCGAAAACGTGGTTTTTTGAATTTTTCACATACATTTTGAGGTTTTATGTAAAAATTGTGTATGCAAAAGTTGTAGATCATTTTATTACCTACAACTTTGCCATTAATTTTTTTTCCACAGGACTTGTAGTTTTGCTGAAAATCAAGAAAACCCGATTTTTACCCTTAACAACCCACCGGGTGGGGGTTCCCGACCCCAAATCGCCCGTAATTTATTTTTCCTGTAATTTTTGTTATATTCTCTTCCTTTTCCAATGGGTTTCATTCTACTATAATTTAATTCCTTTTCAAACATTATCTACCCTAGTCTATATGATGATATATAGAAAATACCCAGACCAGGAACAAATATTTATTTTCAGGCATAAATACTTGAACCCGGCGGGAATCGAACCCGCAACCAGCATTGCAGTCGGGCCCTTACCTGACGCGCCACAGAGGTAATAGCCAGATTGTTTACTGACAATCTGAATACTTCAGCGACTGTCTCTGGAAGACACTTCTACCAGTACAGCAGCTGTTCCTACTCATATCATAAAAAAACAAAGTGTGTAAGTTTATCTTTGTTAATTATTCTACAAGCACAGCAGATACGCTACGACCTGTAGAGGAGAAGAAATAAACATACATACATACTTGACGCGAGACGCTTCGCTCGCTTTATTTTATTTAGATTCTTTTTAATTAGGTACCCAACTTAAGGAGTAAGTTTTTAATTTCGGTTGTGGCTTTTTTCTTATTTTTTTATGGTGGGTACGAAATGTAACTAAACTTTTTCCATCTGTTCTTAACATAAATATTAATCATTAATGCAATAACCTCGAAACAATGGCTGCTTAAAATTAGTCAGCCGATAAATTTTGCTTCGATACGTGATGTGAAAAACTAAAGACTTCATAATTATAAGAAAAAAAATATTCTAAATGGGGATTTTAGCTTATAAATGATTCTACAAACCATGCTACGAATATATACCAATACTCTGAACTCCGCAATTTCAAAACTGCTGTCTTTACACTTTTTTATTGGAAACTCTCTCATGATGAAGATTCAAACTAGTTTTTGCCGTTATTTATAGTTTTTAAATTAATTAATATTATTTTGTTAGCTATAGGTCAGTTCCATAAAATAACGACAACCAAGATGGCGGCATTGCGCATAAAATGGACGTAGTCAGTCACGCGTATTTTTTTTAATATAAAGGAAACCAAGGAATTAACATTGACAACAATAGAAAACCCGTAAATTAAACGGACTATTGCATTATTTATTACTTAAACAACAGTACTTTATTCAAATTAGGCTACCTACCAACCTAAAGTTAACTACTTTTTTTTAAAGACATAAAAACTAAAAAAGTACGAGACATTTTCATATACTAATACAATTTATTGTTTTACCAACCTACCTACCCGTTAACGTAATTATAGGTACATATTTATGTTAACGTGTATGTTTTTAAAAAGGTATTTTTATTATAACGGCGATGACCTCAATAAGTTAAAACTAACAATAATAATAAAGATGTCGAGAGTTAGTCGATTGAACTAAGTAAAAAAATTAAATTTAAAATTTAAAAAACCCCCGACTTAAAAAATCTTCAAAGTTAAAACAAAACTAAACTTTAAAAAGGCAAAAATAATAAGCCGAAAACAAATTTCATGTCTCTGAGTAGGTACGTGGTACCTTACGTTCCCGCGTCGGGGGACGCGGGAACGTTAGATACTATAAGCACGGGTCGGTTACCATCAACTTCTGTGACACATTCCCGCGTCCCCCGACGCGGGAACGTAAGGTACCACGTACCTACTCAGAGACATGAAATTTGTTTTCGGCTTATTATTTTTGCCTTTTTAAAGTTTAGTTTTGTTTTAACTTTGAAGATTTTTTAAGTCGGGGGTTTTTTAAATTTTTAATTTAATTTTTTTATTTCACCCTTTTTGTAAAAGCGATTTTGATTAAACATGCTTATTGTTGTCACAAAAGTTACGTCCTTTTATTTGATACCCCACTCGGGTATATTTGAAAACATTCGGTTTTTATTTCCGAGTTTGACCCTACATATACTTTGAACGGCTGAACCGATTTTGATGAAACTTGCATATTGTTGTCACAACAGTCATGCTCTTTTATTTGATACCCCACTCGGGCATATTTGAAAACATTCGGTTTTTATTTCCGAGCTTCAACCAACATATATTATGAACGGCTGAAACGATTTTGATCAAACATAGCTAAGAACACTCGCGCAAATGACACCTATTAAACATAAAAAACTACATTCAAATCGGTTCATCCGTTCGTGAGCTACGATGCCACAGACAGATACACAGACAGACAGACAGACAGACAGACAGACAGACACGTCAAACTTATAACACCCCTCTTTTTCCGTCGGGGGTTAAAAATAATGCATTTATCGCTTCTAAAACGTAACAATTACACGGTTAGATTGATGTCATACATTTAAATATTATTTATAATACGACATGAAGCACGAAGAAATTGTCGAGTAGGTACATTTTTTTTTAATATATGGACTGGAAATATAGAATCGATTTTAATAAAACTTAATGCATTAAAATAGACAGAACAATACAAGAATTGTCTGTATTAACGTTTAAATATTAAAGAAAATAACCTTCACTAGAATTCTAAATAAACCTAGTTGCCTATTAACCAGTCCACAAAACATTAAAATGTACAGGGATGCCAATATCTTTTCTTGGAACTAATTATTTAATGGATATCGACATTAATCGATATTAAATGATAGTCTAATTGCAGCCTTCATGATCTTGACGTTTAAATGAGGAAGTCAAGAATTAGCAAGAAAAACGAGTATTCCTAATGATGTAATTTTCAAAAGGTTTCAAAACTTGGGACATGTTGATCATTGTCAAGAAATTTGGCCTCGTAAAATCAATAAAAGAGAGAGAGAAATAAACGTAATAAAACTCAGAATCTGTAGCCTGGACCACAATGAGTGTTCTTTTTTTGATTTCAAGTGAAGAAGGGCTCAAACGAGTTTGCGAGGGTGGATTTGAACCAATGAGAGCAAAGAGCCGGTTTCACGTGGGTTTGTTGTCCCGATCAGCTGTTATGGGAATGTATATAAAAACAACAACAAACCTGCGCCGGCGCAGCCGTACCCACGCCAGGTAACAAACACTACCGATATAATAATAATACCAAAGGGGATATACCATAGGTATTTCAGCTTTCTCCAGCTCATTGTTAAGCATGACACATTATCTATGAGAACAAAGCAATTTGCAATTATAGGAAAAGGGCCTGCCGTGTAACCGTTATAAGCCGCTAGCCTCTACCTAGAAGACCTTAGCTGGAATAGAGTACTACTTAACCAACAAAAACGACATAATCCGTTGTAAAATTCTATTTCCAAGTCATGTCTAGGGTTGTCAACTTCTTAAACCGAATAAAACCGGACATCAATGTGAATGAACAAAAAAATTACAGTATTTTTGTCTATGTTAGTACTACTGAGTACCTAACTAATACCTATATTTAAAATATAAAAAAACTTTGCTTTTATTTGTTTGAAAGTACGAAATAAATAGCAATAGATTTGTACTAAATAGTACAAATTTAATACGGTTTGACAGTATTATGGTCACTAACCTTCACTCAAACAAATCCCTACTAGACTAAGGTTGGCAATCTTCACATTTTTTTCTAATGTTGATAGCTACAAGTTTCGCGTAAAGTACAGAATAAAACGGTAGGTAATTAAATTGATGGAAAATTGTAGCCAGCGCCTGTTAAATAAATCATCCTATTTTATTAACTGGGAACCTTAACTGCGTCTAACGAAGCGAAATGCAAAATTAGCTCTATGCCTATTCATAAATTACAAGGTGTTATCGTGTACTTAGGTATTTATTAAACCTGCCCATGCTAACGGGTTATATATAACTCAGCAATAAGTACCTAATGAATTCCTATTTACGAAGAAACCGCATTCGGGTCAAAATGGCTAAAAGCTTGAATCTTCGTTTACAGTTCTTGGACTGGTCAGATTGGATCGAAGCAGATTAATCATTGTTGTCCGTTTTTCACCTATAACCTTATGTTAAAATCTGCTTTAAACACTAATGAACCTAAAATTATTTATAGTGGGTAAAGTCGTTTGTTAGTTCTATTAAATGAGGCACTGAACATTTCGTAAGTTAGTAATTAATGGCCCAAGAGACATTTCAATACGAACTTCGGAAGTAAATTGTATGACTAAGTAATGTAAGTTTTTCTTGGGGGTCTCTCGGATCTTTGGAAGGCCTGTCCCACTCCGGATGTATGATACGAAGGTACAAGTAGCATGGGTATTCGTTCGAAAAGTTACGTATGCCGATTTTATGTGAATATAGCTGTAGGTACCAGTGGCGATTTGAATTGCAATTTATTGTGTCGTAGCAAGGATCACTATTATTTAAATGACTTTGGGGGGTTGGTCTTCTGTACTTGTACTTTTAAGTATTCTGTGACACAGGTACATTATAGGGTTTTGTTATTGCAAATCTAAACTAATATTTTAAAGAGATAAAGTTTTGTAAGTATGTTTGATGGAGGTAATATCTGGAACTTCTGGATCCATTCTAATAAAATTAAATATGAGAAATAATACATTGCATATTTTGGAATAACACGTTTTATCCTGATGTTTTCACGTGATTGGGAATTGCGCGGATAAAATCGCGGGGTGCAGCTAGTTATCTACAATCTACGTGCAGACAGAGATTATGGCTATCAAACCGGCCATAATCTCTATCTACACTATAAAATGCAGCCAAAGACTACCATATCCAGGGGCTATGGAGAACCAACGAATAGGACACAATAACCGCAAATTATGAAGTTCGAAAATCGAATAATAGGTAGGTTTACCATTACCGAATAATGGTAAAGCTACCATTATCTCTACCATTATCGTCTTTACACAGGGACAGTGATCTTTGAAATCGAAATTTTTCGGTTTGAATCGCGTGGTGACTGGTGTTTATTACTTTTAGCATTGTTACAACGCTCAACGTTTCGAGACCTTCCCAGGTCCCTTCTTCAGGATAGGCAATCCTAATCTACTTTAATATTATCTAGTTTAGATTTTCCTTCTGTTTTCGCGTTGTATAAAAAAAACAACAATGGGTTGATGGTTGGGTGCCAATCCTGAAGAAGAGACGAAGAAGATGGTAACCCGAACCAGCCGTTGATCGCTCGGCCACGAGAACAATGGCCGCGAAAGCATTTCCTCGTGTAAGTCATCATAACGTTTTTAACTACTACTATACTATAGCAGGTATGGTTTTTTATTATAGGTATTATTATAAGTAGTATACTACCTATAACAAGACCTCGAATTGGTTCTCTATCAGGTGGAGATATTTTTTTTAATTCCGGAAGTAGTATATCCCCGATACAAATGAAGCAAAAAATAGAAGTAGCCGGTGTTGAATCGCATATGGCAGGCGAAATACTAAAATTGTCGATAGAAGCGAGTAAATAATTTTAGGGTTCCGTACCTAAAGGGTAATAACGGGACCCTATTACTAAGACTCCGCTGTCTATCTGTCTGTCCATCCGTCTGTCACCAGGCTGTATCTCATGGACCGTGATAGGTAGACAGTTGAAATATTCACAGATGATGTATTTCTGAAGCTTGTTATAACAACAAATAGTAAAAACAAAACTAAAAAAATATTTAAGGGGGGCTCCCATACTCCAATAGTGATTTTTAATAATTAAACCGAGATTTATTTTTATCACTGGTTTAATAATAAAAAACAAAAACATGGTTCATGTACACTTGGTAATCAAATAATGATGTTACCTCAAAATCATCCACCTATCTATTCAAAAGTGAGTAGGTACCTAACCACCTAGCTAAACCAATCAAAATTTAGAACAATAGAATCCAACTAATGGTGCCATTCGAAAACCACAATGATGATAAGCAACATTAGAATCGCTGCAACAAATGAGAAACCGCGATTGTGCCGATAACATCTGTACAAAACATCCGGTGATTGGATAAAATAGGTACAACCGAATGTTTCTCACCTCAGGCGAAAACCGCAAGGCCGCCGCGACGAGCGATAAGTTCAAAGTTCTTGTAGTATACACAAATGATACTGTAGTAGGTAGGTATTCAAATGTTATGAACAAGGTGTTGTAGTGTCTTCACCAGTATGTCTGTTACGGTAGGTAGTAGAGAACTACCTCAACATTCTTTGGGTGTATCTGTGCCTGAATAAAGGGGAAAGTCTACTGTCTCTTTTCTCCCAACAAACTTTACAAACGTAGTCGACTGTTTCCTTCCTGGATAATGACGTTAGAGAAAAAGTGTTTAAGCCATAAGACCTATATCAGCCATAAACATGCCGCTACGTTTGGATTTTTTCATACTCTAATATTTCTATTCTAATTAGAAGATGAAAAAAAACAGAACGTAGGGGCATGGTCAATTGGTCATGGCAGATACAGGTTTTATGGCATAAACATATTTGCTCTTTATCCAGGATGGAAACCGTCAACTACGTTTGTATGGAGAATGAGTAGGCAGACTTACCTGTTAACAATGCTGTGACTTGTATTGTGTTAATTTGTGTATAACAATTTTATTGTGCTTATAAATACATGAGTATTTTAAATGGCTTTAAATCTGATAGTTACTAACTGTTAATGACTTAAGAACAATAATCGGTACAAGTTATTAGGGTTATGTTTTGTCTTTTTCCTACTATTACAAAAGACAGATGTGCGAGTGACGTGAAACATATTTTGATGACAATTAATTTGTAATGAGTGAAATAAATATCAATAATAAAAACGAGACAACTTCAATAAAAAAAATGTGGACTAAAAATAAACATCAAAAAAAATTGACTTGGAGGCGCCGGGTATCGATCCCGGTACCTCTCGCATGCTAAGCGAGCGCTCTACCATCTGAGCTACGCCCCCGATAGACAGCAGGCTGAAATTATTAGATAGATGCTTTGATCAATATTTATTTTAATATTGAAATCGTATGGTTAGATTTTTGACACACTATTTTTAAGAATAATTTTATTTGAATTTAGCGGTCTTTGGGTACGAGATCATAATAATTAGTGATTTTTATTACTTTACGTATTTAAAAATAAGGTTAAAACAAAATAAATTAAACGAGATTTCCAAATTATAACCGCTGGTAAGGTTTTCGTGCGTAAAGTTTGATCCATATTTTCTGGCAATGATTTACAAGTCTTATGTAAAATTTATTAGCTAAACAACAAGTTTTAAGTCTCAACAAGGAAACTAAACAAGTTTGTAACTTAATGTCACCTATTTGTGAGCGATTTATATTTCAATTAGACAAATACTGGTTCGAATGTAAACGTTCAAGAATATCAAGGAAATTAACCAAGATTATTATCAGTAAGGCGGGATACACCAGTAACTGGAACACTTGCATAATCGGCCATTCACAGAGTAGGTACCGATTTTCGAAACAATCCTCTAAGCACGATGCTCTTTCAACGCCAACAAGCATCGTGTATTTAGAGACCACTGACTGACTTGATTTTTAGGGTTACGCACAAAAAGGGGGAAAACGGGGCCCTTTTATTAACATTCCGCTGTCTCTCTGTCACCAGGCATGAACCGTACATTTGAAAATACATCTGAAATCACAGATGTCATATTTCTGTTGCCACTATAACAACAAATACAAAACAAAAACAATAAAATAAATATTTGAGCGGGGGAGCTCCCATACAACAAATGTGATTTTTTTATATGGCGGCATAATGGGTAGGTACGGAAACCTCAGAATTCGACGTATATGGCCGGTTCATTAAATGTAGTTTTGGACTAGCGTAGTGTATTGATCTCATGAGTCGGCATCGTTCACGGTCTAAACAAATAAATAAATATAAGTATTATATCCGTTGTCTAGTCACCGTAACACAAGCTTAGTCGCTTACCATGGGGCTAGATGGCGCTGTGTGTTGTTCAGATTATTTATTTTATTTATTTATTTAAATAAAACGCGACGTGTCAATCGACGTCAGTCGTGGTCACCCGCATACGCTCGTATGAGCGCATATTCTCCTTAGCATGATTTGTTTTTCGAAAACCATGGCTTTTTCAGTACTACCGACAAATCAATGTGCGCATTGTTAGTAAACCAAGTACGTGAAGCTTGCCGTCTTAAAAATCGTTTAACTTATACTTCGTTTTTTAATTGTAGACTATGATTTGACACATCTTCCTGAAGAAAAAATGTCAAATACAAAGAACCATAACGTCAGATCGTAGTCTGAAATTAAAAAACGAAGTATAATTTCGAATGACACTTCTATATTCTGAGGCACCTTCTATCTGCAAGTGATGACGCGGCCTAAGTTGGAGGCCTAAGAGGGGGGAATCTAAAAACTCCTAGCACTAGTTGAGCCATACTACTATAAGAAAAGAAGCAGCAGCTTCAGATACTAACAGGTATTTTTTCTCAGTATGCCAATAACTACATGTGTGTCCCGTTTTACATGCATCTTCTCCTTGTATGTTCGAACATCGATATATCTAGAACTGACATTGCAAATAATATTTTAGCTAAAAAATGGGAACATTCAATTGCACACAGACAAACAACCTCTCATCTTAATCATTTTCCGTCGTGGGTAAAAAGATAGTTTCGCAGATTCTGATAGCAATTCTGCTATTTGACACAGTGTACAGCCACAATAACTGCTGTAGTTAATACGAAGGCTTTGCAATCTACATAATATCAGACCCGAATTTGCGAAATCTACCTTTTCAGAGGCCCAGATATCGACAGCTCTGACTTTCAACTTTGTTTCTCAGCTTACTAATAGTAAATTAAAACAACACAACACTTTATAATATGAATATATTTAAATTTTATAAACACGTAACTATATTGTACAAAAATATATAAATATTTTCTTTTATGCAGTTTCTTACCCTGTCAACCACAAGGTGCATAAATTCTATAAAAAATACATAATATTTGGAATGAGAACGTAACACTAAAATATATTCTGGAAACTACTTACATAATTATATGCTTAGAATAAGTACTGGAAATGCAAAAAGCGAAGACTCGGTACGAAGCACTCGCTTCGAAGTACAAATACAAAAAATTATTTACGTAGTTTTAGGCGTTAAATAATGTATTTTACTTGACTGCTGAGGCAAGATTTCATAGACTAGATTTTATATTTTTTATCAATTATATCTGCCATTTGCACACATTTACATCAAACTAATATAATAACATCACATAAATCTATCATTGAAAACAATTACTGCTGCGCGAGCAGATTCTGTAAAGGAAAACTTTATCTATCTCCCTCTAACATAACAACTTGAGCTCCTTTTCCAATAGCGTCGCCAAGTTTCATCGAAGCCAAGTTTGCTACAACGCCATCTCGCGGCGAACGCACGACGTACTCCATTTTCATTGCTATCACCACAAATAGGGGTTGCCCTTTCACCACCTAGAACACATAAATGTTATGAGTACTGAAAAGTAGAATAAATAACTAAGTCTACACAATATTTACTACTCAACTACATACAGCATTAAGAAACCATTCGAAACTAGGGGTTCATAATCAAACAGTGACGCCTTCTGTAAAGAGCTAGATTTTGAGCCTACATTTTGTCTCTTTCTTGTTGCCTTGCCATAAGTTTTGCTAAAGAGGAAAAGGGTTAATGGAAATTTGCAAATGGGAGAGTACGTATGAATGTCGCGTAAAGGAGTAACAAGGTTTCCTTCAAGCACTAACTACTGGACCGATTTCGATGAGACTAGATAATAAGATAGCTGGATACTGTTCCAAGATGATAGGTAATAACGCGGTCTAAAGCATTAATCTCAGTATAATAAATAAGCAGCGAAACAGGAAAACAAGCAAAAAAGATTAAGTAATATAAATGAAATCAAGCAATTCCACGGTAAAATGTCCGATGGTATATCTTCCCTTACTTATAAACGATGATAAACAGTTGCATAAGCTATGCACCTTTTATCTTTTACTGTGACATGAAGCTCAAAAGTTGACAGACAGAAACAAACGTTAAATAATGCTCTCTTGCTCAAGTGAGAGATAATCAACGTGAGCAAAAATTTGATAAACGACGACCTTAAGGTCGTTTTGTGAATACGGCTGTTAGTCATCTATTAATCATCATTTAAAAGTAAGGGAGCTAATAACTAACTACGTTTACCAACACCAATTAGTAAAAAAATGAAAGTTAACTTTGTACCTTTTAACGTCACTGGGTCATCCATGTAACTGATCCATCGCAAATAACATTCTCAATGACACACACAAAGCAGAAGCACAAACACATTACATCACACACGCAAACACAGATTAGTTACATATAATGAGATACGGTTATAGGTCCCTTAACAGGGAATATTTCATACATTAAAATATCTGCCTTTCTCTCGCTACTGGGCAGAATTCTGCATGCAAAGCGACCGAGTTTTAGTTAAAGTCTAACGTCAAGAGTCGTAAGAAAAAGCCATAAATAAAAGGTATAAAAGGCAAAATCAAGAAGTTCGTCGTTTTTTAATTGTGGACTATGATTTGACACATTTTCCTGAAGAAAAAATGACAAATACAAAGAATCAAAACGTCAAATCGTAGTTTGAAATTTAAAAAAAAACTCAATATAGGCACAGGGGCAGCGGCGCAATGGCGAGACGTTATTAAGAACGTGGCGACTGTTACCATTTCCATACAAACTTAATACCAAAATAAATTATAAAATAAACATTCAAATAAAACGGAGAAACATTTTTCAATGAAAAAATGTTTCTCCGTTTTATTTCATTTCGAATGAATATTTTGGAAAACCTTGCGGTGGGGACCCTTTAAAAGTAAAATCTTAATCCGAATAATATCGATATTAAGGTAGAAAACTAAATTTTTCATAATTTATTTTGGTATTAAGTTTGTATGGAAATGGTAACAGTCGCCACGTTCTTAAGGCCAGTAGCATCATAGCCGAGATGTACTCGGCTATGATGATATTCAATGTAGTGTTCGTACATGGAACATGCAGATACCGTCATGTTAGTATTGTTGACAGTTACAAATCCTACGAACGAATACTGCGAAATGTTTCATGCAATATGGTATTAGACACCGGTTTTATCGTTTTAGAAGGCGCCTACACATACCTTGTCTCCCTTATTGACTAGAATCCGCTCCAATATCCCGTGAGTCGGGGAGGAGGCGCTGTCCGCGGCCGCGGACGTGTCCACGGAGCTCGCCGCTTGGTACTTCGGTTTCGGCACCTCTACCACGGTTTGACCGTCCTGGAAATAAAGTAAATAAATATTCACGAATAAGGGAACGGATATTTGTGTTGATGACACAGAACAGTTTGGATAAGGTTACACGAGCCCGCTATAGTGGATTGGTGTCCTATATAATGAAATGTTCTACTCCGATCGTCTTTGGTTTCAGTTTAGATCATCTTTGCCAATGTTCTATTAAATAAAATTATTTATTTATTAATTTAATTTAACTATTAAATATCTAGTGTCAATGTCCAGTACGTTATTATATTAGACCACCACCTGCAAATTCGGTGGCCGCTGGAAATAACAGGGACGGGGCAATATTATATTTAAAAAATCCAAATTGCCGTGGTCAACACGGCGGTTTAGGACGATTCAAAATGATCATTTTGAATAGTCCTAAAACTAGTAATGATTTGGGGCCTCGAAACGCGCCTTCTAATGATAAGAAACTACAAGAAACTCACGGGGGTTTACTTTATTGTAATCATGTTTTACATTGCTTTTTGAGCAAATGCTTTCAAAAACTTTGGTATCCGGCGGGATTTAATAAAATAAAAAGCAGTATTTCCTAAGTGTGGATTAACATTAAGAAATAATGTTTACATGTTTTACATTACAATCGATGGCGATGTGTGCAAGGTCCTGAAATATTTATTTATTATATGAGTTACCTCATCATAGACATGAACTTGATTCTCATGTGTAAGTAGACCGACATTACTTCTTTTGTCGTCTATAGTCGCATCAAGTCGGAGTCCTAAATCTGATGTAGTTAATGATGCTGATACTGTTCTCCATTCACCATTTTCCACTTGGACGCTGAATGTGTTAGGTTTTTCTTCGTACCGTACCCTCACTGTAAGATCTGATGGAAAAATACCAAGGTTATTTAAACTCGCATCTAACTGCGGTTTCACTAGTGTAAGTCCCGATCCTGTTGATTTTAGGATATTACTCCCAAGAATCTAATGTTTCAATATATTAAACTACCTACATCAAAATCGGTTTATTAGTTCCGAAAATTTCCTCCAACAAACATTCATACATACGAACTTTTCTTTTAATAATATTAGGTCTCGTAAAGTTACTTTAGTTATATGACTCTTAGGAATTCTTACTTTGTTTTCAAAAATATGTATGTTTGACGAAAAACAGACGTGGGATACGCTAGCATTTGACCTCAACTCACCTGATGGGAAGCGACGATGAGGTCGAATGTATAACATGCTTGCCTAGAATAAACATATTCACTCTATCCTTAAAGACTCCAAGGTTCTAGTTGGAGTTGGTTGGTCGGTTGCCGTTTTCGAAGTTAAAGATAGATTAATATTTAGAAAGGAGTTTATCTAGTAGTTAGAAGGCGCTTGTTAGTAGTATTAAGTTTAAAAAACCCCGTAAGGTTAATGACCTCTAACTTCAAGAAACAGCTGATTTTACATACCTTTCTCATCGAACCTCAGTGGAACGACCTTTTCCAATTGATAATTTGGTCTCCACGATGAACCTTCAACCGCTATTCCTTTCCAAGAGTCGTTACCAGAATTTTGATTTTTACTGATCAGCAACTGGAAGTTTCAAGCAATGTTTTTTTTAGTTTTATTCCTCAGAGAAATGTAACCCTAGAAGCACCTTGTTCTAACAAAACGGTGAACAATTTCGACATTAAAATTCGACAGATGTCTTTTAAACTAATGTAAAAGTTTCAATCTCCACCAGGTGCAGGTATTTTTAAAAATAATTTTGTTTCTGGGTGTGTCTCCATGTACAATATGTATGTATTTACGAAAGAAAAAAATATAAGTGTTATATCCGTTGTCTAGTCACAGTAAAACAAGCTTAGTAACTTAACACAGGGCTAGATGGCGCTGTGTGATGTTCACAGAATAATTTAATTTATTTATTTATTTGTATAGGTTTGTGCCACTGAAATGAAACTATACAAGTACGCTGGAATTGGTATACCATACAAAAATACATTATAGATCTTTGTGCCGAATTGATCTGCGCCATATTGCGCTGAAAGTGATAGTGGCCGTCCGTGGAACTAATAGTTCCGTGGACAGTCACCATTACTTACAATAAAAAATGCGCGACAACAGCGCAATATGGCGCAGATCAAACAGGCACAACATTTAAGGTGCGATGTCCTGTCCAGCGACCTGTACAATGGAGGTCAGTGGTTTGTGCGTACAACTTACATGTCCCAAGGCAGCCTGAATGGCGCGATGTTCGGTCAACACGGAGTCTGTCTGCGGGAAGAGCTCGGCCTCGTGCTGCGGTATGAACGCGGTGTGCACGTCGCCGGACACGAACGCGCTCGCGCCGCTCAGTCGCAGCAGGAAGTTCACGTTGGTTTCTAGACCTGCTACCTGAATTAGGAAATTAGGAGATGTAAATAGTAGATTGTATGACAAGGGAGCAAAATAGTATTTATACCATTCACACTCTTAAAAGCTTATTTTATTCACGCAAAACAGTGAATAAAAAGGACTTTTACTGACGCTGTTTGAATTTTGAATTTAGAACACAATTTACTCGTCTTCCATCTAACTAAATGCATATACAACCTCCTTGCGTGAAAAAAAACTTGACACAAACTCCTTGCGCTAAGAATACTCGACATACAAATTTTTTTTAGGGTTCCGTACCCAAAGGATAAAAACGGAACACTTTTACTGATACTTTGTCTGCTCGTCTGTCACCAGGCTTTATCTCATAAATTTTGATAGCTAGACAGTTGAAATTTTCACAGTAGATGTATTTCTTTAGCCGCTATAACAACAAATAGATAAAAAAAAACATTTAAGGACCATTCAACAACGTGATTTTGACATAAAAACGCAACGATATCTCGATGTATTTTTACCACTAGCACTTTTTATCATCTAGTGATGAATTAAGACTGGCGCCAGTGGTAAAATAAATTTTAAAGTACGCATTGCGTTCACGGATTGGTTGCCGGTCCAGTGTTCATTTCAGGGTTCTGTACCCGATTGTGATAGTGGTACGGAAACCTTCGTACGCGACGCGAGTCCGACTCGCACTTGACCGGTTTTTTTTCTCGTAGTCATGGTATAAAGTATGCAACTCTTGAATAAAGTACGGATTTACATTGAGGGCCATGAACCACTGGCGTCGCTCAGGATTCTAACACTTGAATCCCTCGCTACGCTCGTGATTCAATCATCATGAATCACTCCCTACGGTCGTGATTCAGTCGTTAGAATCCTTCACTTGCTCGTGATTCATCTACGGCCCTCGCACTAAATCCGTCTTTTATTCACTAGTTGCATAATATACTATTTTACGGCGAGGGCGTTACTTTGAATCACGAGCAAAGCGAAGAATTCTAGAATAACGTAGAATTCTGAGCGCAGCGAGGGATTCAAAGTATACATCGCCCGAGGCAAAAATAATTTGCTCTCGAGTCATATACTCTACTTTTCATCCCCTTTCTATGAAAAAATAAATAAGATATGGTGTTACGTAATTCGTGAATATACCTATTTACTTAAACAAAACTGTTGGGTATAAAATTTTAATATCACGTTTATTAGACAGAAGCCCTCTATAAATATTTGTTGGTTGTTATAGCGGCTACAGAAATACATCATCTGTGAAAATTTCATATAAATACTAATAAAAATAAGCAAAATAAATAAAACAAATGAAACAATTGAAACAAATGAAACTAATGAAACAAATGAAACTAATAAAATAAATAAATTCTGTGAACAACACACAGCGCCATCTAGCCCCGTGGTAAGCGACTAAGCTTGTGTTGCGGTGACATATCAGCCAGTAATTCATATAATTTACGTTTGATTTCTATGAATCAAAGGAAGGACCAAAGCGACACTTTTTGAATAGAAGGGATGAAAATAAATTTTGACATTTAAACGGATGCTTTTTGACTTTCTGGTAGATAAAGTTTTTTATTCTATACAACAATTTTTTGACACTAAACAAAGATGACATATACAATACAATTAATTCAAGCACAACGTAACACTCCCGACCTGTGTAATTATATTATTATTGACATTTAATTGAAATGATGACATGGTAACCTAATAATTATAAGCGACGTTAATAATTCTGTTTTATTGTTATTATTATTCACGTCAGACTAAATATTTAACCTAACTGAGATGCAATAGTTTATTAGTTTTATTTAAATAATTTAATTCAAAATGTAAGGCTTAGATTTTAGACATTTGTACGCCAAATGGCAGATCACAGAGATCAATACTTAAAATAATGTGACATCTTTTAAATTACCTGTGTATCACAAATAAATGATTTATGATTTTTTATGAATATTAGAAAATTAATTCATCTTGTATGATTTTAGACACAAATTAGACTTGTAATTTGTTGTCCTAATCTATACCTATCTATAAAATTCAATGGCCTGACTGACCTATATATCAACGCAGAGCCCAAACCGCTAGTCCTAGAGACATGAAATTTGGACTTGTAGAGTTTTATTTCAGTGGGGTAATACAAATCATTATTTACGGGGAGGGTTTAATTTTATTGCCACCCGGCGCGGTGTATGCGCATTCTTGTATGTTACGGCGACCCTCAAATCAATCAATCAAATCATTTATTCCGTAAATCACCGGAATGTTATAATATTACCCTCGCGAGTGTGGTTGCCTTGATTATGGTGAAATGACGTGACGTTACCTGGTATTCCTGAAGTTTAGCCCTGGTCTTGGCGAGCGCCTCGGTCCTGTCCCGTCCCCACACCACCAGTTTAGCGATCATAGGGTCGTAGTGAACTGACACATCTTGCCCCTCCCTCACTCCGGTTTCCACCTTCAATCAAAAGTAGGTATTCAACATTGTAGGCAAGTTTAACCTTTGAACTGCCACAGCAGCAGAGTACTTGTACTACACACTTATGACTATGACGTTACAAAGTAAACTAAATAAATATAATTTACACATCTACCCTCGCTTCGCTCAGAAGGTAATTTTTAACACCCTCGCTACGCTCGGGAGTTAACTCTAGAGTCCTTCGTGCGCTTTGGATTCAATATGACGCCCTCTACATAAGACAGGGCTTTAGTACCTCGGCGCATAAACTACTATTTTCATTTCTTATCGCTTATGAACCGATTATGGCCATTCGGAAAGGAGTCAGATATTTGCAGATACAAACACAGTCAAGTCGTAGTATGTAGTCAAGTGGAGGGAGTCAATTCAGCAACATAATTATCTCCTCAACGCGTTCCCGCCAGAACTCCTCGGTCTATAATGATTCAGATTTGATTAAGTGACCTTACCCTGACAAACTCTTCAGGCAACGGTTGCGTGAGACGATGCAGCGTGCCGGCGCGAGGCAAGAACCCGGCGCGCGGTTCCTCCGCGTAAATACGGCATTCTACCGCGTGCCCGCGGCGGATGATCTCCTCTTGGCTAAGAGGGAGCGGCTCCCCGGAGGCAACACGTAGCTGCCACTCTACTAGGTCCGTCCCTGTAAATTTACATGTTTAATTGCCGCGTTAAAAGGCGACTAAGGTACTAAGAAACCTTGATTTCTCTGTGCCGACCCCTAATAATTTGAAATTTTAACGGACCCCGGGCTCCTAAAAGGAATGCAACCGGGAACATCGCTCTGATGAGAAGAGTTCCACAATAGTTAATGGCAGCGTTTCAGGTAGTATTTAAAGCGAGACTGGCAGCTCCCAATCGAACTCGACCCAACTCGAATTTTAGTAAAATTAGAGTTTCTGTGCACTATGACACATTTAGATTAGACTAGTCAAGTGATAAGTGTCACTGGATTACCATAGGATTCAGTAGTAACCGCAAAAAGAAAGACTCTAATGATGATGATCCTAGTACTCGCTCGCTAAGCTGTTGCAGTGTTCACAAGCAACACTTAGAAAACGCCCTCTAATTGCTAGTGTCATCGCTACTAAGCTATATATCTTGAGAGACTCAGAGAGATTTAATTTGTGTTTAAGAGTCAGGATTTGTCTGTTAGAATGTGTGTGTCTGCAAGAAGAAAAGTGGCCTGATATCTTTCATGTTAACCCAGAATCTACCTACCAACCTCGAGTACTCCGGACCCCAAAAAGTAATGTGTAAAAGTTACCAGTAATCATCTCAGTGATAGGATGTTCGACTTGCAGCCGTGTGTTCATCTCCATGAAATGGAACTCGTGCGTGACGCGATGCAGGATGAACTCCACCGTGCCCGCGCCCACGTACCCCACGGCCTTGGCTGCTCTCACGGCTGCCTCGCCCAGGGATCGACGAGTCTCTTCCGATAAACCGGGCTGTAGTCAATCATTTCTTTATTTATTCAGTACACAAGAGAAATTACATTACAAAACAGATATTATACAATTTATATACTAAGATGAGTCTAACCCTGTAAGAGTTTTCTCCCGACAGACCTCAATGGAAAGGAAAGTGTACAAAGTAAAGAGAACAGAAAGTAAAATCAGTACAATTTGAATATTGATAATAATAAAGTATAATTCATATACATTTATTTATTTTCTTTCTTTCTTTCCGTATAGTGGTGTGGCTCACCTGCGGCTCGATTCTCGTAAGTAAATAATTACATACCAGTTCGATGACAGAGACAGTGCCGACCGATGACAGACGCAGTGCAGACGCACGGAGACAAAGGCAAAGAAAACTCAAAAAACACTCTCATTGTATTTGTATGGTAGTTGAGAGTATATTTTGAGTTTTCAGGTCGCCCTATGGCCTCTGACTTGACCTAACGACTGCTATCAAAGATAACAATCAGAACCAACTGCCTAATGTGCCTTCCGAAGCACAAAGGGGCTAGAGAAAATGATTTCTGCCACACAAATTATCGGTCACCCACCCCTGTATGCAATTACATGATCTTTTTGGAATGACGACGTAAGCCTATGATTTTAGTGTGGTTTCAGAACGCGCCCTCCAATGAGAAGAAACCACAAACAACTTATAGGGTTTTTTCTAAAACCCTTCATTTAGAAATATTATCAAGGAAATATTCAATTCAGAAATCGTCCTGGATGTGTATAGACTCACACTTGACTGGTTTCCCATTAATACTTACAGCAGGAGCCTCTTCAATGATTTTCTGATGACGTCTCTGAACTGAGCAGTCCCTTTCAAAAAGATGAACTGCATTTCCGTGCATGTCAGCAAATACCTATAAAACATTACATAAACCTAGTATGTAAGTAGTTAGTGCGTCAACAAGTTCAATAAAAATAACTAGCAAATAAAAGGCTTATTTAGACCACAGCATTACTAAAGTATTGAGGGTTTACGATACTATACCATGGGACCAAATATTTCGGTCTAAATACCTAAACTCAATTCGCGTGGTACATACCTTTGTTGACAGCAGTAAAGAAAATGCCCAGATATGAAAAGGCTTTAAAAAGATATTGCATCCATTGAAAGCGAGTTCACTAATGATTTAGGATGTACATTGTACTCGTGTGAAACAACGTTTCATACTATTTTATTGCAAACATCTTTCTTACCTGTACTTCAACATGTCTAGGGTCTGTAATGTATTGCTCCAACAACATGTTATCATCACCAAATGACTTCAAAGATTCTCGCTTAGCGGATTCTAATTGTGGCAAGAAATCCGCTTCAGTCATGGCTATTCTCATACCCTGAAAGAGAAAAGTGATTTCATCATGTCTTTAGGTAAACAAAATATATACAAATATAATAGTTAATAGTACCATTTTGACTATTATATTTGAGAAAAGATAATTATTTCATTATTGTGCTTGAGACTTAATAGATTTATTAGTTCAAAATGCATATTTATGCAATTTTAGGGTTGCAATTTCTAAATGTTTGTCTCCTTAAAATATTTGATGACAGCCTTTGTGCTGACTGTGACTGCAATGCAGAAGGTTGCAGGCTCGGTCTCGCCGGATGTAAGGTTAGTATCTTACCTAGGCTAGATGGCGCTATGTAGTGTGCTGTTCACAGAATTTATTTTTTATTTATTTATTATCTTTTAAAACATTGGTTCCCTAAGTGGGGGGCGCAGAGACCTTACGAGGGGGGCGCGGGCCACCTGTGTAGAAAAACCTGCGATCGCTGAGAGAATGCAATGCAGACTGCTCGATACAACCAATGAAAATATTTGAAATTGACGCCTGTCAAGAACCTCATTGAGGCCTCAGTAGGCGAATGTTAAGAACTTTATCAGCTTCTAGCCTGGCCCCGCGACAATCTCGAAGGGGCTATCAATGGTATTGAGTACTTCTTACCAAATACCTTTTGTATGACTTTGTAAAACTTTAATGAGCAATAAGAATACCTACTTATTTTGTTATTTAATCCATTTTTATTCTGACCTGATAATCTGGACTGGAAGATTTTTTTTTATGGTCGAAAGGGGGCGCGACTCAAATAAGTTAGGGAACCCCTGTTTTAAAATAAGTAATTATCTAGAAATCTTACCTTGCCACCTCCTCCTCTGACTGCTTTGATCATAAGTGGGAATCCAATTCTATGAGCCTCAGTTGTTAGTGTCTCGATGCTCTGGTCTTCTCCGTGGTAACCTTTGACGATAGGTACTCCTGCAGCGGACATGATTGCCTTAGATGTACTATAAATGTACAAGCAAAAATTTTTAAAAAAAATTTAAATAATGGGAGAAAGAATAGCATTTATTTTGTAACATACAGTCAAATATTCAATCGGAGTCTAATTGGAAACATGGTTAACAAAATCAGAATATAACGCATAATGTCAGAGAGTAAAGGAATAAGCTGAGCTGCACTCAATCTATATCTATAAAATGCTTTGTCCTGACTGACTGACTGACTGATCAACGCACAGCCTAAACCGCTGTTAGTAGAGAGCTGAAATTTGGAGTGTGTTTTTAATGTGATGTAGGCATCAGATAAGAAAAGGTTTTTCAAATTCCCACGGGATCGGGACTTACATGGGTGAAACCGCAAGACTCAGCTAGTGAAAAAATAATGTGCAAAGGGAAATCTTTAGAGTTTAGCACAAACTGCCTTTGTATTTGTCTTTTGCCATTTAGTATCAAAATAAGACATTTTGTGACCTCCCCATTTTCTATGCTTACTCTAACCTGCCTATTAAACTCGGCATGGTATTGTTATCTTGTCTCGTTTAGTCTTGTTTAAGACCAACTATTATGAAAGGTTTATAATTTACCTTTTAATACCCATATCTCTGATAGCAGGTGGTGGTGGCCCAATAAATATGACATCTTCTTTAGAACACTTTTCACAGAACTCTACATTTTCGGATAGGAATCCATAGCCAGGATGTATGGCCTGACTGTTTGATCTCTTGGCAACTTCAAGGATCTTCTCAGCGTTCAGATAACTTTGGGTAGCGGGCGCTGGTCCAATGTGGTATGCTTCATCAGCCTTGAAAATACAATATTTAAAGTATAATCAAGATCAATGTAAGTTATATTGTATTTCTTGGTACTTTACAGGTTCAAAGTAAATAGGTGTGACTAAGTGCACAGTTGTTTGTTTAGGTGCAGTTTGGTTGAAGTTTTATAATTTCAAGAAAAAGATGAATTTACATTAATTATGTGAGTGATTATTAAATTGTTTATTTCATATTCTAATGATTGTTTTGCATTCTCTATAATTTTAACCAATATAATCAACAGACAACCTGATTTTATCTTATCCTAATAGGACTAGTTCTTCCTTAGTGGCTACATCTATAATAGGATATGAATAATACTTACCATTTCAACATGTATTGCATGTTTATCAGCATCAGAGAAGACAGCCACAGTTCTGATGCCCAGTTTCTTAGCAGTCCTCATGACTCGACAAGCAATCTCTCCTCGGTTAGCAATGAGCACTTTACTGATGTTTTTTCTGTGCACATCTTGTTTTAACTGCTGGGCGTGTTTAAATCGTACAGAGAATGGGACATTTGGTGTTATGCTGTAATAATTTTAAGGTATCGAATGAGTAAATCGTAGGTATCTATATGCAAAGAATTATAAAATGGAAATAGGTGTTATTTCTTGATTAATAACATAAGTATAGGTAGGGTTTTTGGTTTTACCATCTAGGTATGTTGTGAGTATGATTGTTTAGCGATGTTATGTTGCATAAGGTGCTTACAGGACATAAGAATAGTCAGTGTTACTTAGATTATCAAAGAGAACTTACCAATTTCTGCAAATTATTCTTAGGTAAGACATCGTGCTGTTTTGTACGAGGAATGTGTAAAATTGGAATGGAATCGGTCAAAGATAACAAATCGCCGGTAAGAATACAATAAGATAACGTCGTCACAGAATAGATATTAATTTACTAAATCACGGTTGCCAGGCCCCTCGTTGATTAGTAAGTCGTAGACGCTGAATAATTATCGTCATTGTTTGTTATCTTTGCGTTGATAACAAGTCATTATCATAACACAACATTACATTTCACAAACCACATAAAACGTGTATCTGACATTTCTGTCAGGCCAGTGCTGCCAACAAATAATTTATAATGTCGCCAATAGTGCGGAAATTCAGTGGAGTGCAAAATACATGATGATGATGATGACACACTTACACATCATTTATCTAACAGACCACACAGAGTACACATGCACAAAATTCTGTGTGTTGTAGGTGTGGTATGTCTTAGGTAAAGTGTCAGTGTAAGTGTCATCGTGTATTTTAATCTTTATACCATTCACACTCTTATAAGCTTATTTTATTCACGCAAAACAGTGAATAAAAAGGCCTTTTACTCACGCTGTTTGAATTTTGAATTTAGAACATAATTTACTTGTCTCGTCCATCTCAATGCTTATGCAACCTCCTTACGCGAAAAAAAACTTTATACAAACTCCTTGCGCTAAGAATACTCGACATATAATTCTTTTTAGGGTTCCGTACCCAAAGGGAAAAACGGAACATTTTTACTGATACTTCGCTGTCTGTCTGTCCGTCTTTCGCTAGTCTGTATCTCATAAACTGTGATATCTAGACAGTTCAAATTTTCACAGTAGAAATATTTCTTTAGCCGCTATAACAACAAATAGATGAAAAAAACATTTAAGGACCATTCAACAAACGTGATTTTGACATAAAAACGCTACGATACCGCGATGTATTTTTACCACTAGCACTTTTTACCATCTAGTGATGAATTGAGACTACGGTAGAATAAATTTTAACGTTCGCGTTGCGTTCACGAATTGGTTGCCGGTCCAGTGTTTATTTGAGGGTACCGTACCCAATAATAACTGTGATAGTGGTACGGAAACCTTCGTACGCGACGCGAGTCCGACTCACACTTGACCGGATTTTATTTCTCGTAGTCATGGTATAAAGTATAGTATGCAACTCTTGAATAAAGTACGGATTTACATTGAGGGCCATGAACCACTGGCGTCGCTCAGGATTCTAACACTTGAATCACTCCCTATGGTCGTGATTCAGTCGTTAGAATCCTTCACTTGCTCGTGATTCATTTACGGCCCTCGCACTAAATCCGTCTTTTATTCACTAGTTGCATAATATACTATTATACCATTCACACTCTTAAAAGCTTATTTTATTCACGCAAAACAGTGAATAAAAAGGACTTTTACTCACGCTGTTTGAATTTTGAATTTAGAACACAATTTACTCGTCGTCCATCTAACTAAATGCACATACAACCTCCTTGCGTGAAAAAAACTTGATACAAACTCCTTGCGCTAAGAATACTCGACATACAAATTCTTTTTAGGGTTCCGTACCCAAAGGATAAAAACGGAACACTTTTAATGATACTTGCCGTCTGTCTGTCCGTCTGCCACCAGGCTTTATCTCATAAACTTTGATAGCTAGACAGTTGAAATTTTCACAGTAGATGTATTTCTTTAGCCGCTATAACAACAAATAGATAAAAAAAACATTAAAGGACCATTCAACGTGATTTTGACATAAAAACGCAACGATACCGCGATGTATTTTTACCACTAGCACTTTTTACCATCTAGTGATGAATTGAGACTGGCGCCAGTGGTAAAATAAATTTTAACGTACGCGTTGCGTTCACGGATTGGTCGCCGGTCCAGTGTTCATTACAGGGTTCTGTACCTGATTGTGATAGTGGTACGGAAACCTTCGTACGCGACGCGAGTCCGACTCGCACTTGACCGGTTTTTTTTCTCGTAGTCATGGTATAAAGTATAGTATGCAACTCTTGAATAAAGTACGGATTTACATTGAGGGCCATGAACCACTGGCGGCGCTCAGGATTCTAACACTTGAATCCTTCACTTGCTCGTGATTCATCTACGGCCCTCGCACTAAATCCGTCTTTTATTCACTAGTTGCATAATATACTATTATACCATTCACACTCTTAAAAGCTTATTTTATTCACGCAAAACAGTGAATAAAAAGGACTTTAACTCACGCTGTTTGGTGTTTGAATTTAGAACACAATTTACTCGTCGTCCATCTAACTAAATGCATATACAACCTCCTTGCGTGAATAAAAACTTGATACAAACTCCTTGCGCTAAGAATACTCGACATGCAAATTCTTTTAAGGGTTCCGTACCCAAAGGATAAAAACGGAACACTTTTACTGATACTTTGCCGTGTGTCACCAGGCTTTATCTCATAAACTGTGATAGCTAGACAGTTGAAATTTTTACAGAAGATGTATTTCTTTAGCCGCTATAACAAGAAATAGATAAAAAAACATTTAAGGACCATTCAACAACGTTATTTTGACATAAAAACGCAACGATACCGCGATGTATTTTTACAACTAGCACTTATTACCATCTAGTGATGAATTGAGACTGGCGCCAGTGGTAAAATAAATTTTGACGTACGCGTTGCGTTCACGGATTGGTTGCCGGTCCAGTGTTCATTTCAGGGTTCTGTACCCGATTGTGATAGTGGTACGGAAACCTTCATACGCGACGCGAGTCCGACTCGCACTTGACTGGTTTTTTTTCTCGTAGTCATGGTATAATAGTATATTATGCAACTAGTGAATAAAAGACGGATTTAGTGCGAGGGCCGTAGATGAATCCTGAGCGACGCCAGTGGTTCATGGCCCTCAATGTAAATCCGTACTTTATTCAAGAGTTGCATACTATACTATATACCATGACTACGAGAAAAAAAAACCGGTCAAGTGTGAGTCGGACTCGCGTCGCGTACGAAGGTTTCCGTACCACTATCACAGTTATTATTGGGTACGGTGCCCTCAAATAAACACTGGACCGGCAACCAATCCGTGAACGCAACGCGAACGTTAAAATTTATTCTACCACTGGCGCCAGTCTCAATTCATCACTAGATGGTAAAAAGTGCTAGTGGTAAAAATACATCGCGGTATCGTAGCGTTTTTATGTCAAAATCACGTTTGTTGAATGGTCCTTAAATGTTTTTTTTCATCTATTTGTTGTTATAGCGGCTAAAGAAATATATCTACTGTGAAAATTTCAACTGTCTAGCTATCACAGTTTATGAGATACAGACTAGCGAAAGACGGACAGACAGACAGCGAAGTCTCAGTAAAAATGATCCGTTTTTCCCTTTGGGTACGGAACCCTAAAAAGAATTTTATGTCGAGCATTCTTAGCGCAAGGAGTTGGTATAAAGTTTTTTTTCGCGTAAGGAGGTTGTATAAGCATTGAGATGGACGAGACAAGTAAATTGTGTTCTAAATTCAAAATTCAAACAGCGTGAGTAAAATGCCTTTTTATTCACTGTTTTGCGTGAATAAAATAAGCTTTTGCAAACTATTGGAGGCTACATTATCTAGTGCATCTTTTCTTGTGATTCATTTTCTAATAATTAATTAACACCGAGGCGTAATTTAAATTGGTAAACATGTTTGGCATCCACGATACAGATTTATCTAGTGTGGGTGCCGCCGATAAACTATTGTGTTACCCTCATTCAGCTAACAATACCTAGGTTAAATAGATCTTAAGATTTAGCCGTTAATTATCGTTGTATGGTTTGTTTGCTGTAAATATTTTTTTTTTTTATTTTTTTTTTAAGAGTGGAATGGTATAAAGTACCTATAGTATGCAACTCTTGAATAAAGTACGGATTTACATTGAGGGCCATGAAACACTGGCGTCGCTCTGGATTCAAACACTTGAATCACTCGCTACGCTCGTGATTTAATCATCCTGAATCACTCCCTACGGTCGTGATTCAGTCGTTAGAATCCTTCACTTGCTCGTGATTCATCTATGGCCCTTTAGAATACATCGACGTCCATCTCAATGGTTATACAGCCTCCTCGCGCAAAAAATACTTGATACATCCTCTTTGCCCAAAGAATACTCGACATACAAACTCTACCCAAAGGGTAAAAACGGGACACTATTACTGAAGCTTCGCTTTTTGTCTGCCCGTCTGTCACTAGGCTGTATCTCATAAACCGTGATAGTTAGATAGTTGAAATTTTCGCAGATGATGTAATTCTTAAGCCGCTATAAAAAAAAAAACAAATATTTCACAAACATTTAATTTATTTACTCCCAAACAACGATACCGCGATGTATTTTTACCACAAGCGCCAGATAGTGATGAAGTGATAGACTGGCGCTAGTGGTAAAATAAATTTTAACGATCGCGTTGCGTTCACGGATTGGTTGGTCCAGTATTTGTTTCAGGGTTCCGTACCCAATTGTGACAGTGTTAGGGATCTCTTCGTGCGCGAGTCCGACTCGCACTTGGTAAAAGTATAATATGCAACTCTTGAATAAAGTACGGATTAACATCGAGGGCCATGAATCACTAGCGTCGCTCAGGCCCTCACTTTGTCGTTATATACAACAAAGCGAGGGCCATAGAGCGCGAGGGCGAGGGTCGTCTTAAGTTTAAAAAATATGGATCTTGCGTTACCCCCTTTGCGGGATTGGGAGTTACCCCAATATTTTATAGCTGCTATAATAGCTGTCATGAGTAAGTTTGCGAAAGTTTGATTCTACAAAATAATTAATATTATTCGGAAATTCGCTAAGTTTGGCACACTTTTGTCAATTTTGATTTGAGGCTCTATGACTTGAAAAATATTTGTTTGCTCCTACTTGGCCCCTTGAACGAGTACCTAGTATATAATACGGAAAAAGAGTGCCCTCTCTCGGCGAATTTGTGTCAACTAGCATAACTACCGCCATCTGAACGTTGTGCCCGGAACTAATGGAGGGGAGGAGTGCGGGTGGAGGGGCACGAGCTCATGAAGGCGCTCGCAAACTTAAATCAAAACTCAAAACATCCTACAACGAGACAGTACGATGTTTTGATTCTAAGTTTGCTTTAATAATATAAAAATAAAACGGATTTTCATAAATTGAGGTATTTTATTAAGGTATTGTCCTTAGAGTTTAGTAATATTATTGTCCATAGAAAGTTTCATTAATCAAAACTCAAAACTCAAAATTATTTTAGAACGTATAATATACACACATACGTACGTTTTAAAACGTCGAGATATTATTTTACCGAGGTTTCGGAACGCGCCCTCCGATGAGAAAAAACCTTAAGAAACTCATGGGTTTTTTTTTCAATTTTATTTTTTATCATGTTTTATATTACAATCGTCCTAATACAGTTATCTATAATTTGAACAGGAGCAGTTAACAATCATATCCATGGATTCTTTTCATCAAAGTATGATGACGTGCTATAGTACCTACGCCTAATTACACAATATAAGTTTATTATACACACATCAACAATGTCTAGGGATATTATAGTTTTTCTTAATTTTCACAATATCAGTAAATAATTTCTTAGGACACCTGTATATGAAATAAAAGTTTATTTTAATGTGCTAGGCTGTGTTAAAAAAAATAGAGCTGCTGCAAAGATTTTTATTGTTTTTTTTAATTAACCAAAACCTCTCATGTTTACTTAACACAGAATCGCGCTTAATTATGGAATAAAAGTATTGAATATCAAAAAAAGTCTTTAATTACAAAAAAAATATGCATTTTATTAAATTTCATAATCGGTATTTCCTCCTCTGACATTTATAAGCGTGCGGCATCGATTATTCATACTTAAAATGAGGTTGTCCAAGTCTGGCTGCGGAATAAGGTCTCAGGTCCGTTTTAAGTGTATGAAAAGTTGCTCTTCTGTCGTCAAATCTGGAGAGAAATTAATCATAGCTCTTCTTTGTAACATGTCCCATGCATGTTCGATAGGATTCATGTCGGGGGACTGAGCAGGCCAGTCCATAACTCTGACATCATGTTCCCGAAGCTCATTTGATACCAGACGCGCAGTATGTGCGCGGGCATTATCGTGCATAAGTTGGAACTCCGGGCCCATTTGCACCCTATGTGGGATAATTACAGGTTCCACTACCTCATTACGATATTTCCACGCAGTCATGTTCCCTCTGATCCAAATGAGATCGGTTCGCGCACCTATTCGAATTCCAGCCCATACCATGATGGTCCCGCCTTGATAGGAATGGACTTCTTGCACATGTTGGAGACGGCGCTGTCGACATGGAAGTCGCCAAACTCGTAGTCTTCGCGAATCCGGATGAAATCCGAACCGAGACTCGTCAGAAAACAGTACCATCGACCATTGCTCGTTACTCCATACAAAATGTTCTCCAGCCCACAAAAGTCTTCGCCCGCGATTGCCACGCCGTAAAGCTGGAACTCGAAGTGGTCTGCGAGAATGAAGACCGGCTTCATGTAATCGTCTTCTCACAGTTTGGTCGCTTACTAACAAATTGGTGGTCAGATTAAAGCCTTTGAACCATTTGCATAGCCGTAACAGTGGGTTGTCTCCTAGCGATATTTTGTAGAAAACGGTCTTGTCTAGGAGTTATGACACGACTTCTGCCAGAATGCCGTTCCGCAACATCACCCGTAACACGATAACGTGACCACAACCTAGAGATCACAATTTGGTGGGTCCGTAGAGTGTCAGCAACTACGCGTTGAATAGCGCCAGCTTCCAACATGCCTACAGCTCTAATCTGTTCTTCTCTTGTTAAATGTCTACGTGACATAACAATAAACAATACACACACTCTATTTGAATAAAAAAAATGTGCAAAAGCTTATTATTTACAAAATCAGCTGGGTTAAATGGTAACCAAAACTAACTGTGAAAAAGCCAAATTCGAATTACCGCGTATTCTTTTGTTTTTAAAATGATTTATTTTTTTATTTTTTTGAATTTCGAAAGAAGAGACGGCGAAGTTTATTTTTCATATTGAAACTTTTTCGATACTGTAAATAGTTTATAAGCTAGGAAGTCTAAAATACAATATCCCTAGACATTGTTGATGTGTATATATTTTGAATCTTGTAATGGACATGTCACATAAGTCTTCAGGTAGTTTATTATAATAAAGTACACTAGTGCTACAGAACGACTTACTTATTTTCTGGAGCCTACTATAGGGCACAGTCAGATCATCCTTGTGTCTCAAATATACCTGACGGATATCACTGTATTTGTGAAATTTACTTGATTTATTCTTATGTACGTATAGCAGATTTTCATAAATGTATTGAGAGTAAACAGTTAAAATTACAGTTTAAATTACATTCGAATTCTTGTATTTACACAATATTATAAACAAACTATGTGCGGTTTTATAAATTTAAATAACATACTAGTGTCATTGTGATAGAAGGAAAGATATTTTATTTATATTAAATAAAAATGGTTCAGTTATCAATTGTAGTTAAATAATGTTTCGAAGACAGTGATTTAAGCTACGACTTTTGGGAACTCAAGGTAGTTTTCGAAATTTTTGAGTTTAAGTTCACTTGAAAATCAGCTGTAACTTAAGATTTATAGGGCCTCAAGTTGGCTTCAAAAATTTCGGAAAAAAGGTTTAAGTTTTCAAAAGTCGTGTAGAACAAAAGTTGTTCGCCTAGACTTAAAAAATATATTATTATCGAATGCATCGCTCGAACCAGCTAGTTAGTAGGGAATGTTTATTCCCTACTAACTAGCAGGTTTACGTAAAAGTAAGCGTAAGAGTAAGTAAAAGGCATTTTTACAATTGGACCAAGTTATGTCATGTTACTAAAAGAAATTCAATTTGAATATATATCATCATTTTATATCATATTATTATCTTTATTGTATCATGTTTTGCATCGTATATATCATTTCAATTCGAACTTTAATTCCATCGTATCGTTTTTCATATTCATCGTTTAATTTCGGTTACACATTCATTTCATTATGTTCTTTAATAATCGCTTTATAAAAATAAAAGTTTATAGGGGGACCGAGACAGCCAATCTTGTCAATGTGGATATAATAACACATTCACATCTAACTCATGCTGAAGTTAGATGTGAATGTGTTAGGCACCCCTCGGAATTCCTTCCTGGCGGCGCTTACCACATTGGCAAGATGCTGCCACAAATTTGAATCGGTGTCCGTTCTTATTTTAAGGCTGGACACCGAGTGACGCCATCTGTGGATAGGCATCACCTTCTCGATATCCGCAGCACTATAAACTTTTATTTCCACATAGTGGCTACCGGTCTTATATGTAGGGTCTGCTTCGATAGACCAGTAGCCGCTCTATTTACAAAAATGGATTGGAAGGACGGGGGTATGGGTGTTGGAGTGCTGCTCGATGGCATAGGCTCCTCACCATCACTGTCTTCTCCAAACAGCTCCTCTGCCGTTGTTTTTGCGAAGGTGACGGGGTTGATGACCATCTTCTTTTTTGCCGGGGTTCGCTTATCCTCCATCCTCGAACCCTCACCGTCCGAAATCGCTGTGTGATCTACGAAAGAGCAAACAGAGTGTTATTATTTAATGGTGCTAGCTGTTTCCCGCGGTTTTGTCTCGCATAAGTCCTGATCTCTTGGGAATATCGGAATCAAAAAGAACTTCTCGATAATGTAGCTTTCTATCGCTGTAATATTTTTGAAATCGGTCCAGTAGTTTCGCAACCTATTCGTTACAAACAAGCAACCCTCTTGATAATATCGGTGTAGATATCAAAATATTCACTTTTTTTCTTTCTTCTCATTCCCATTTTCAGAGTAGTGGACGGATCTATGGCCGGATCTATACCCGACAGTTTTATCGCCATCGATTTGGATTTTGTAGCTCCTTCCTCCTCCTCGACTTCAGAAACTGACGCATTCTTTCTGTAAATAAGTGAAAAATTTATCAAAAATACTGATCATTATAATGATTTAACAGATAAGTAGTTATAATTTTTGTAAAACTTACCGCTTCACTGCCTCTTTTTTCCCGGCGTAGTGACTCACACGCTTCCTCCCAACAACCGTCACCTCATCATCGGATGGGGGGAACTCATCCCCTAAAAGCGGCATCGATCTTGAACAGGACCTGTAAAAATATTAGCAAAAAAATAATACATAATTTTAGGTATTTGACCCACCAAATATTAAGAACGTTCATCCGTTAGAACCACGGTTCGGACGGGTAATAGAACTATACTGTGTTTAATTTGTAGATATGATATTGACTTCATATAATTAGAAATTTGATAATCTAGTATATGGCTGAAATATGTTCTTAAATGTTTGTATAGTTTTCTTGTTAGAAACTTTTTTAATCAACCCTTTTTTTAAACTAATGCGTTTTATGTCAGTGGTTGACGGTCTAGGCAGATGCGAGATAGCAGTTAAACCGTATGAGATAAACTTATAACAAGTTTACTTTGAAAACAATATTATCATTTACTTGTGCATGGTTAAAAAAAACACGAATCCTGTAAGTTTTCATTCAAGAAAAGTAAACACAACATTGTAATTTTTAGCCATACTTCAAGATATTAAACGTCTTAGTTTAGGATGAAATCTGAGGTATTTTTAATTTTTTTTAGATCTTGTAAATGAACACATTCACGATCTAAGACATGGTACATTATTTTTTTAAATAACTTTTTTACTTATTTTACAATGAAAGTAAAACGAGTAGAACCAATTACTATTAAGTATATAATCGACGCGGAAACACGCCAGCGCAGCGCTCATTACCGGCCGAGGCCTTTCAAGGACGTAAGTCGCTCTCGTCGCCGCGTGTCGCGTAAAATATAATAGAGCAAGAGCCCGTGAACCCCAGACCTTCGTTATTTTATAAAAGCTGAAAGTTTGTCACCGCATGCTCCCAACACAGGTGAGAACGACGATGGACCATTATGAAGTTTGGGTTACCGTGGCTTTGGCAGGTAGACACCCTTAATGTTCATGAAATTATAATTCTAGTTACGTTATATTATAAAAGCTGATTTATATATATATATAATAATAAATGGTAATAAGTAGATGTTGTTTCCTCATTAGCCAGACATTTTTGATAATTCCAATCCCTTGCCAGACAACCATGTACGGCAGCTGTAGGAGCGAGTGCGAGGCAGTATACACGATGTTTCAACGAGGGGGTATTAAGCCGAAAGGGGGTTGTTCTAGAGGCCTAGGCGAACAAGTTTTATTTTACGACTTTTGGAAAATCGAACTTTTTTTTACTTAAGGCCAATGACTCTAAAAAACAGCTGATTTTCTTGCAAATTTTAAACTCAAAATTTTCGAAAACTACTTCAAATTTCCAAAACTTGTAGAACAAAAGTTGTTCGCCTAGACCTCTAGAACAACCCCCTTTCGGCTTAATAGCCCCTCCTCGGAGCACCCTGTATATGATAAGAATAAAGAAGTTTACATATTATATCAGGCGTTTTTATTTGGGAGCGCGCAGTCAAGTACCGGAGCGAACATACAGTCCACTAAGCCGAGGAGTAGGGAGAGGATACCGAAGAGTCGTAACATGGTAGACTTAGGGTCGTAACAAGGTAGACTTAGGGTCGTAACAAGGTAGACTTAGGGTCGTAACAAGGTACCACGTAGTCGCAACGTAACGTTGTTTCGAATCTACTCCGAGGCGTCGAGGAGGCAACCACCCTGTCCGACGGATCCAGGACAACGTAAGTAGAATTATAATTTCATGAACATTAAGGGTGTCTACCTGTCAAAGCCACGGTAACCCAAACTTCATAATGGTCCATCGTTCTCACCTGTGTTGGGAGCATGCGCTGACAAACTTTCAGCTTTTATAAAATAACGAAGGTCTGGGGTTCACGGGCTCTTAGACTATAATTGTAGTTTCGCGAGTTTGTAGCGCGACTGGGACATCTTGATACTTCTTATTAGAGATGGGCCGACTAGGGGTTCTGCCGACTAGCAGACTAGCCGACTAGTCGGTTCCAAAATTGCCGACTAGTCGGCCGACTAGTCGGCAATGCAGATCATTATAATTCCCAGATATTTGGGTTAACCATGACCACTCGGCGATTGTTGGTATTTTTGGATAAATTTGCACTTCGAAAGCTGTAATTAAACTTCCAAAATATGTTGAAATAAAAATAAAAGTTGGAAAAAAAAATATTCATGGAGCTGAGGCATGGTTATGTTATGACATTTTAGATGTTTTATGTTAAGATGATGTATATAGGCTATGACGTGTTTTGTATACGTTTTTCTGACTATCCACCTTCTTACTGTTCTATTTATTCAATTAAATATTGATTTCATTGCATAATTGTTAATTGACGACTAGTCGGCTTTCCCGACTAGTCGGCCCATCTCTACTTCTTATTATATAAAAAAACTTTGGTGAGTATTTATTTTAATGTAATGAAGTTCGAATAACTTAAGAATAAATTAGACTTATCTAAGTATGTTTTCATTATACCTCATTTTTTTTTGAAATGGCCAACAAAAGGCGGTACAGCGGAAAAAAAAGAAAAACTTACGGAAATTTGGCCAAGGCCAATGAAGCTAAAAGGTAAGATACTGAAGAGCCACTTTTAAAAACAGGTTATTGCAAATTCACATTTTTCTCTTCTCTTATACAGGGTGAGCCATTTAAACGGGCCTTCAGGGCGATATCCTAAACTATAAGAGAAAGCGAATAATGCTAAAAGGAGTTGCGTACCCGATTTTGACAAAAACTGGATGGGCTTATTGAATCTGATGGCATCATCGAAATTAAATGTCCTAGTTCAGCATTCGGATTAGAGGCAGATGTTGCAATTAGCCAAAAAAAATTATGGAAAATAGATGCATCAGTGAATCGACGCCATGACTGGTTTTACCAAATACAAGGGTAGCTGCACATAACTAATAGAAATTACTGTTTGTTTGCTGTCTGGACAGGCGAAGATTTTAGACAGAAAGATGATTTAGAAAGATTTATGACAGAAAGAACAATCCGTGACGATACATTTTGGAGCGAAAACATGGAACCTCGATTAATCAGTTTTTATAATAATTGTCTTTTACCGGAGATTGTTGATCCCCGAAAAGTAGGTATATGAAACTGCGAGACGACAAATATAAAATTTTTATTTTATACTATGTTTTTATTTACTTTTACCTAATAATAATTTAATTGCTTATATAATCCAATAAAACTTAAAATCACACAATCCTAATTTACGAAAAAACAAAAAACAATAAACTAAAAAAACTAAACCCTTACGTAAAACCGAAAACATTACCTATATCAAAAAACCAATCGGAGTATGATAATCGGTTATACGCGCTACGACACAGTTGGCTGTCCGTGATATAGCTGTGTGAGTAAATTTACCTAAAATCGAAGCGCGCCGCGCCGCCCGCGCCCGCCGCTTTGGAGTAATGCTCTTAATATACTTAAAAATAAGAATACTTACATGTTGCTGTGGTTATTATTCTTGAAATCTTTTAGACTGTTTTGGTTGATTGCTCTTGTCGCTAATGGCTCATAGTGATTCTTCCGGTATTTATTGCAAGTAAAATTAATGAGTGTGTAACATACTGACAAGAAACCTGGAGTTGAAATTGATCGTATTAGACATGCTGGTAAGTATTTCTTCTACAATCAAATCTTATGCTTCAATGAATGAGGGAGAAAGTAAGCAAGCTGCTTTGTGGGGTTGGAACTTGAATGGAACAAAATCTGTAAATGGAATTTTTAATGTAATATTACCGCTTAGTAAAATGTTAGGATTTGCCGAAGACTATAACAAGATTGTATTAAACTGTAAACATGAATTAATATTAACAAGATGTAATCCAATGTTGATGCTGTCATACTTGATAATAATGATTATGTGTCAGTTAATATTGAAAGAATTCAATGGCGTGTACCTCACATTAAAGCGTCCGATCGTGAAAGATTGCTACTTTTAAAACAATTAGAAAAAGATAAGGCGATACAAATAGCATATCGAAACTGGGACACATATGAATATCCACTTTAAAACGAAAAAGCATTCATGGTCCATTAAAACTGCCTCCCAACTTGAGAAGCCTAGATATGTAATATTAGGCCTTCAAACAGCTAAGAAAAATTCAAAAGATAAAATTGTTCGCTGTTTGATCATTGTAATTTAACTAATGTTACATTATTATTAAATTCGCAAGCATATCCATATGATTCACTTAAACTCAATTTTGATAATGATAAATATTGTATATTATACGAGATGTACATCAGATTCCGTCAGTCTTACTACAACACCCCAGTTGACCCGTTGCTTAATATCATCGACTTTAAAGAAAAAGCATCTTTGTTTATAATAGACTGTTCAAGACAAAATGAAACATTAAAAACTGAACCAGTTGATGTCAGGCTTGAAATAGAGAGTGATAAAGATTTTCCTGACAAAACGAGCGCGTATTGCCTCATAATCAACAATCAAATTATAGAATATAAACCTCTCAGCAGCACAGTTCGCAAGATATCATGAAATTATTAGTTGATGTTCAAGGTTTCAAAACTGAACTAAATCAGTTTATACCTAAAGAAATAGCTATTCTAGATGGCAAAGGGATACAAAGCTTTTTAATAATTTTATTTCCGTTTTATGATTTAACTACAAAAGAAAAAAAAGAAACAGGTTGACTGGATTGAGAGAAATAGAAATATTTATTGGAAGGAAGGATACGTTTCTTTTTCAAAATATAAATATTGTATCACACCTCTTCTAAATGATAAATTTATTTATGTTAAAGGCGAAGAAAAAGCTAAGTGGATAAGAAAAATGTTTGATAATTGTAATGTAGTTAATATAGAACTTTTTGATTGTCCTAATTTCTATACTTTGTATGATCTGTACAGCGAATGTAATGATGCCTTTACATGTATCTATCATAAGAATATTTGTGCTTTAAAGAATGTAATTTATTAAGAATAATAAGAATAAGTGGTGTATCGATAATAAAATTGTATGTTAATCGAATTCTAATGTTTTATTTAACTGAATACTTACCTACTCCTTATAGATTCAGTAAGTAAAGTTAGATGATATCAGATCAGTTGTATGTGTTAGCAGATCAAACTGTATTGAAACAGACTAATGATCTGTGTATCAGCTAGAATATAACAGATGTTTTTTACTAGATTAAATAGATCGAATTGAAGGATTCATCGGATAGTGATATAATCTATCGTTTTTAGTCTTGTATGTAGGCAGATAAAATGGAACAGACTCTGTTTAACTGCTTTGAGTAGATTGAGCTGAATGTTATGATGCGTGAACAGACTGTGTTGAATAGATTGAGCTGAATGGATATGATGCGTGAACAGACTGTGTTGAATAGATTGAGCTGAATGGATATGATGCGTGAACAGACTGTGTTGAATAGATTGAGCTGAATGGATATGATGCGTGAACAGACTGTGTTGAATAGATTGAGCTGAATGGATATGATGCGTGAACAGACTGTGTTGAATAGATTGAGCTGAATGGATATGATGCGTGAACAGACTGTGTTGAATAGATTGAGCTGAATGGATATGATGCGTGAACAGACTGTGTTGAATAGATTGATAGCACCCCCTTGAATGTATATTGAGGCAATTACCCCATTATCCCACTACTAATATATTATAGCTGTTTCAAAAAAACATTAACTTACCATGATTTAAATGAAGCAATGGAATTGCCTTATATCTTATTCTGTGGTTGAGATTTCGGTCATCATCGGTGAAGTGCCGGTCACATACAATTTGTTTTTTATAAAAATCATAATCCGAAGACCTTTCCAATTTATCGCCAACAAGGGAAACCCATGTCTCAAATTCATGTTTAAACTTTTTTGGGTTTGGAAACTTATGTTTTGGTATGGACCCTGTAATGTAGGTAATTAAACAATGTATTAAACAATATAAATAAATATGAAACTTAAAAGACTGTTAAAGTACACAAAGATTCTAGTAAATTGAATACAGGACAGACATGGCTATTAGTAGTACCCCATTCTCCATCTCAATCAGAATTATTAGTGGTTAAATTAAAATGTATAGCTACCGGTAAACTTTTTATTATTTTAATGATTTGAGATTGGTTATCTAAGACAAATAGTAGAAAGATACATTTAATATATTATCAAGCACTCACCTGAAGATACACATCCAAGAGCACACCGCGACCGCCTAGGCATTTTAATTATAAACTGGAATATTCCACTAAACTTATGAGCGTCTATTTCGCACAAAAACCGTCCTTTCGCAAAAAAAAACACCACAAATAGCTTGAAATTAAATCGACAGAAAAGCGAAGGAGCTGAAGCTCAACTTAACGCACTTACTGGATTTTTCACAGCTTTAATAATATGGAAAACAATAATCACTCGCGCAAACACAAGGTTATCAGCCATATTGAATTAAAATCGTTTTGTTTTGATCTGCTGTTTTGATTGACACAGTCGGTAATCAAACAGTACTTGTTGTTTGCGCCATCTAAGCGTCGTGCCCGGAACTAACTTGATCTTTTCATAAACGTCAAATTCAATTTCTTAAACGGAGTTTTCGGCGGGAAAGCGGAGACGTCAAATTCAATTTCTTAAACGGAGTTTTCGGCGGGAAAGCGGAGACAACATGTCGTGCTCCAATTTTATTTTCGTATGTTGTAAACTCGGTTAAATTGTGTAATTTTGGTGGAATCTTATTCAATTTAGTTCCGTGAATGTGCACAAGCATAATGAAAACAAAATTGAGTGTTAAACATGGACTTTCCGTCGTTCGCGCCGAAGCTCCTTGAAGGTTATAGTAAAGTTGCCACCGCTTTACCATAGCCCCTGACTTGAAACTATAGGCCCGATCGGGCTAATTTCATGCAAAATACTTGATACTGGCAAGATGTCCAAGATGTACGACGCCAAAACTTTACCACTCGAGCGCGCACGGTAACGTTTGTTTCCGAATTGAAATCAGTGAAACGCGCACGGTAACTTTTGTTTCCAGGCTACGTACAAAAACGAAGTTTTGACAAAAGTTCGCGATCGTGCCCTATTTCAAATTTGGTTGAAAATATTTCAAAATAAATGATCTTTGTCTTCATTTTGCGGCCATCTTGGTTCCCATTCGTATAGTTTTACTCTGTAAACGGCGGCCATTGTTCGCCATTGTTCGCGCCTTTTTTTCCGCGCCATTTTTTGCGTCATTTTTTTCGCCGCTTATTACGCTACTTTTTCTTTATCTTTTGATTTCTATAGATAGGTATGGTCCTAAACAGTATATTTATGTATAAAAAATATATGTTATCGAACTATATTTCAAATTTGCCATAATCAATCAGCTATATCTTTCGCACTACAAGTGCGTACTAAAAAATAAATAAAAGAAGCCATTCGATACCACAACACATTCGGAATGGGTTCTCTGAAGTTTATAATTACTCATAACACCATTTGTTAATTTAGACACCGTGTCGAGTGACTTTGTTTATAATAACAAGTGGGCGCGCGAACCACTTACGCAGACCACCCACGACGACGTCAGAGCTTGCGCAAGGCCACGCCTAGAAATAAAAAACTCGCGCGCACGAGTGGGAAAAAACTTGAAATATTCTAAAACTTGACCCTGGCAATTCCAAATTGGCCATATCGGTCTCAAACCGAAATAAACAAAATAAAAAAACCTCCTTGATTGACTGACATTGACATATTTTAGTATATGATGTTTTTGTCGGTTGTAGTTTGCGAAATGCAAAAAGTTTGTTTACAAACAAATGAAAAAACATTGAAAATTATTAAAATAAAACTAAAACTTCTGATTTTTAAGTATTTAAGTAAAAAAATAGGGACGAAAAAGATTATCTGGTTTAGTGGTATAAAACATAAAATGGGAATAAAGGGACTATGGACAGTGTTAACACCTTTCAGCGAAAAGAAATCCCTGCACGAAGTATGTGTGAAACTGGATTTTGCCAATTAGTTCAAACAATAGGTAATCCTTATTTATGTATTTCTTTCACCAACAGATAAGAGGAGAGACACTTGCAGTAGACCTATCAGGCTGGGTCTGTGACAGTCAAAATGTAACAGACTACCATGTTCAACCAAAACTTTATCTCAGGTAAGTGACACAGCTTGCAGGATAACACCCCACTTTAATAAATTGTAGATACCTACTGCAGGAAACTTGTAGATTATCATCGTCATCCAAGCGATGTTCCTGGTTGCATCCCTCTCAAGAGGCCGGGGTCCGCTTGTCGAAAATGCTATAACTCAGACAGCTACGTTCGTTAAACACAGTAAGAAGTATTACAAACATCAGGGATAAGATGATAAAGAATTCACACTCTCATAAATGGGTGCTATTTGGTTTCAACAGACTTCCCAAAAACCGAACCGACCGATAAGGTTCTCAATTTGTCGCTATGAATGAATAATAAATCTATTTAAATAAATAATAAATAAATAAATTCGGTGAACAACACACAGCGCCATCTAGCCCCGTGGTAAGCGACTAAGCTTGTGTTACGGTGACTAGACAACGGATATAATACTTATATTTATTTTTCTTTTGTAAATACATACATATTATACATAGAGGGACACCCAGACCAGACACAAATATTTATTTTTTTAAGCATAAATACTTGCACCCGGCGGGAATCGAACCCGCAACCTCCTGCATTGCAGTCGCGCTTTCGCACGACGCGCCACAGAGGTCGTCAAATATTTACTTACTAATAGATTTCATTTATGAATAGTTATATTATTATTTAATGTCTGCAGGTCTTAAGGCTATTTTCTTTTATTATGTTTTAGAAATCTATTCTTCCGGACAGTTTACTTATTACTATCTGACATAAATCCTATCTTCGTACTGGAAGGCGATGCACCCGCCTTGAAGCAAGATGTGATGGCAGCTCGAAATGCTCTACAGTTCCGAGGAGCTGCTCCTAAATCTGATGCGTCTAAAACAAAACGCCCTGATGTAGCTCGCAGAAGATTTGGTGGTGTACTGAAAGAGGTACCTAATTAAAATAAAATTACCTTTTTTTATCTTTGGTCCATTTGCATAGTAATTTAATACTATTATGCACCTCATAGTTTGAAATCCCATTTGCCTATTTATTAGTCCATTGTAAACTTAAAGAATCATAAAAGTTAACAATTTCCAAAGTCGTTTGATAACCAAATTTTGACGCAAACCAAGTAACCTATAGGCATCAGGCACACGGAATCACAAATTGATATGGGTATTTAATCTACCTCTTAATACATACCTTTGATCATTTTATTTCAGTGTGAAAACTTGTTGAAGAGCATGGGTGTATCCTGTATCAAGGGCAGAGGTGAAGCTGAAGCCACATGTGCTGCACTCAATGCACAAGGAGTTTGTATTCTATTCTCACTACTAGCTTTTACAGCATCACCTACATGTTTTTATAATACTACCTACCTCTACTAGGTGACCAATCCTTAAGTTAGGGCTACTCATGTGTGCGGTAGGTTTAAATAGTAGCTAATGAATAATCCTATTTCTACAGTTGGTAGATGCAGTTGTTTCTCAAGACTCGGATAGCTTCGCTTACGGCGCCATTCGCGTGTACCGAAACTTCAGTGTGTCGAACTCGGCCGGCGGCGGGGCTATGCAGGGCTCTGTCGACTGCTACGATGCGGGACAAATGTTACAGAGCAATGGTAAGTTTAATTAAATAAAATTAAGTGTAGATCACATGTACCTCAAAGCCCCCTGGGAGCTAGTTAGCATGCTTGCTATGCGAAAGCTTATAAATAGTGCTTAGTTGTAATTATTTGTTACATTATAATGCTATATTTCACTGTCTGCTTTCCGAATAAAATAAAATAAAATGCTAAGTTGTTAGTTAAAACTCGGGATGATAGTTTAGTTAGATGTTTATTGTCCTAAGTCTGTTGCGATTATATGTATACTCACATATTAATACATATTATAATAATAAGGTGAACTTAATAGTAAATGAACTTGTTGTTAGGTGTGCTTCCAGTTTCCGGTATGTGTGGCCTCCCTTTTAAATGTCTTATCATAACCTGATGATAGGTATCTATAGCCAGACAATATTCCCCTCAGGTTTTGGTCGCAATAAGATGGTGGCATTAGCTCTGTTGTGCGGTTGTGATTATGGCGCTGGAGCTTGTGGTACGTCGATAACCACAGTTGTTACTTTTCTCCACACTGTGCCAGAAAGGGATGCTATACCTAGGTAAGTCAAGCCCTATTGCACTACTACACAACACCTAAAAATACAATTACCATTGAGATATTATGTACTATCACAAGAGGTGATGTCTTAAACATATTCCATGTTCCTTTTACACGAAATAAATATAAAAAGCCGGTGAGACGCTGACAATATTGTTTCGTCTATCGTAAAAATGGAGTGACAATCGCAGCGGCTGCTAAGATTAGTCGATGAATGATGCGCCATCTTAGTCAAAGGTATCATAGATTTTGAGATTTTCAGCGAGTGAGAAAAGTTACTTCAAGTGGGAAGACACTTGAAACAAGCCACTGAAGTAACTTCTCATGCCATATCTTCCGTTAAGATTGATTATTCAATTACTTTTCAACGAATAGTTTCCAATAGATACTTCAATATTTATAGATTATTATCTTGGGTAACTGAGACGGATCATTTCGAAGAGCGTACACGTTTTGCGTCCGCGCCGGGACGTTGCGACCGATGCGGGCACGTTGGGCGCACGCATCTCAAGAACGGATGCCCGGTTTGTGCCACACATCGCGGGTGCGAAGATTTGGGATACAAGTACGTATTCAAATCAAACGAGTGATCTTATATGGGTCCCTTTTTTACCTTTTGAAGTACGATACCCTAAAAACCGTCAAAAATACATTTTTTTAGGGCAAAAATAGCAGAAATAAAGCGTGAACTATCATTACGCGCTAAGGCGTTATCCTGTGGTATGCCGTTCCCGGAACCCTTGGTTATGAAAGAGTTCCTCAATAGACCACCGGAGAATATTGACTTGAACAAATTGAAGAAACCTGTACCAAGTCTGATACAATTTGTTGTAAGTATTTTCTTAGATATTACACCCCCCCCGGCATAGAATAAGGTTACCCCCCCCCCCCATCTCTTCCCGTGGGTGTCGTAAAAGGCGACTAAAGGATCTGGGGGAGACTAGCAAATCTTGAGTTCAGTGGCGGGTAAACTGCTTGGTCCCTAGGAGGGTTGGTATCTGGTCGGCCGTAAAAATATAGCCAAATCTATTTGAAGTAGGTATGGTCATTGATAACTTACCCACTGTGTCGACCTCAAATATTTTGGGGTTTTAGCGCACCCCTAGCTCCCGGGAGGTATGCAACCGGGAACATCGCTCAGAATTTTCTTAGATACGTATTAGTATACTATGGCTGGTGTGTCGGCATTACATTATGACGGCTACTGTGGCGAGTCGGACGAACATCCGGCGCGGTTTCGATTCCCACCGCGAACGAGTAATATTACTGCGTATATAAATATTATTTCTGGTTCTGGGGCTTAGACATAGCTGACAGGCAACTTATTTTAACATTTTGTGGGCATTCTTAAAGGGCAGGACCTGCAAGAGGAGGTCCAAACTTATTTTTTGTACTCAATTTTACAACTAAAATTACGATTAAAAGGTTCAGAATAAATTTTATTTATTTAAAAAAAATAGCAAGAAACATGAAAAATAGTAACACGTAAACCCGGCTAACTTGCGTTAGTATCATGCGTAAATCATAAATGGTTTTATGTATTAAAATGGTACACTCGCACTCTTGCACAATGTTTCAACCTATACAAAAACGGTAACTCCCATGTAAAAATTAATGAGTTCCTGAACGCATTCGCTCGCTCGTTTGAGTCCTGTGGGAATTATGGGCGAAAGGAAAAGTTAAGTACCCAACCTAGCTATTTGTTATCCAGGACTTCATAAATTTCATCACTGTTATTTCAGTTGTTTTTGCAAAAAAACATACATACGCAAAAGTAGGTACATATGAAGGCCTTTGTGGCTCGTCGAGCGAAGGCCTGACTGCAATACAGAAGTTTGCGGGTTCGATTCCCGCCGGGTGCAGGTATTTATGCTTAAAAAAAAACTGGTCTGGGTGTTTTCTATGTATCATTCATTATGTATTTATAAAAAAAAAGTATAATATGTAGTGTATCCGTTATTTAGTACCCATAGTACAAGTCTAGTGCTTAGTTTGGGGCTAGATTGCGCTGTGAGTAACGTCGAGTATGAATTTATTTATTTATTTATGTACCTAGTAAGTACGTAAGAATCTTATCGAATAATTATTCGGTATTTGATATTCGGTAAAATTGCTATCCAGCGAATCTCGTAAGAACCTTCTTATGTTTCAGAAAGTAATGTCCCACAAACTGGATTGGTCTGAGAGATACTGCGTTGAGAAGTTCCTACCGTTACTGACGAAATGGCATTTACAAGACGATGTGCCTTCTAGAACTATCAAACCAGTTACTATAAAGAAAAAGAGAAACCCAAGAGGTAAGAACATAAGCGGAATCAATGGCTAGAACACAAAGTACAATGAAGAACACACAGACAGAAAACAGAGCTTTTTTGGGGCGAGAACTTTAAAATTTTCGAGAATTTATGCAACGTGTTCGGTCCCGGTAGCCTTAACAGGGCTTCTCCTGTACCGGTTTCCGTTATGTGTGTTCTACGCTTTAAAGAATTTTGAATAATATTCCTCTTAAATAGTTTAACTTGTTCATCGATAGTTTCTTGGCCAGACATCTTCTTTGCGTATAGTCGTATGGCTCACCTGGTGTTAGTGTTTTCAGGTCGCCCTAAGGCCAATAATAACGCTATGTTACAGGAGTGCCTAGCTTTGAAGTAGTTTGGGAGGATATCGAAGGGCAGTACAAAGAATTAATACCGGATGATCAGTTTGAAGGTTTGTTACATCTTACTTGATAGCGACGTAGGTATATATTCTTGATCCTGTAGGAATTTTTACCTTATTGTAATTGTAATAGAGCTCAATTTAATAATATTTAAATCCATTCTTACTGTAACGTCCAGTTGGGCTTATTTTATCAAGCAAATGCTATTTTTACAAGTTCTCACGCTGGCTAAGAAGATATGACGTCTATGACAGTTAGACGAGGTGACTGCGCCGGCCTAAGTATCGGGACACGGGCGAGACCGGTTTTTTTAACCATTATTTTTCTCATTAGGCAATAAACAGTATTGAATCTCTTTCCAGACGACGAAGATCGCTCAGCCCCATGGACTTCGACCGAGCGACAAGACCTAATGAAACAGTATTTTCCTAAATTAGTGGAACAATACGAAGACTCTAAGAAAAAGCCAGTGAAACAGAAGAAAACAAGACAAAAAAAGACCGACAAAGACTTACCTGATAAACCAAAGAGGAAGTACAATAGGAAACCGAAGAATCAAGAAATAAACGAATCCAAACCCGAACCAAATACCAGCAAAGCCAATGTCAGCGTGAAAATTAACAAACTCAAAAGGAAAAACAAAAAAAGAGGTCCTCAGAAAACTATAGACAGCTTCATAGCTAAAAGACGGAAGTCAGACATAAAATCATTGACCGATAGTTTTAGAAACATATCCTTACAAAAAGATACTCTAAATCACAAGAATTGGCTCCTAAACAAAGATCGTGAAGAAGTTAACGAAAGCGACTTATCTGATATAATAGACAATATTATAAACACAGCACCGACAAAGAAAACAATGAAAGTAAACAATAAATTAGTCAATCTCATATTCGATAGTAAATACTCAAGTCCAAAAAGAATTAAACGTAAAAGTATTTTGGGTGAGATTCAGAATAACTGCTCTACTCCTATAAATAGTCCTGTAAGAAAATTTAATAGCCCGATAAGAAATATCGATAGTCCGATAAGAAAGATAAATAGTCCGATTAGAAATATAGTTCGTCCGATAAGAAACTTAAATAGTCCAATAGTAAAATTAAACAGTCCTATAAGAAAATTTAATAGTTTTTCAAGCAATTATAACAAAAGTCTTATAAAAACAAATCATGAGCCGGTAAATACAAGTTACTTTTTCGATAAACTATCGGAACATCAAGATGTATTCGAAATGTCTGTGGAACATAGAAGTGCAGTAATCAATTTAGAATCTGACGATGAAAATAGTTTACCAGATGTTCAATTTTAATCGTGTTTAATAAGTATACTTTGTCATTAAATAATAAATAATTCTGTATAAAAAGCAATTTGTTTTATTGCAGTTTTAAATAAGTAAAATCTGTGAACATCACACAACACCATCTAGCCCGCTAGCCCCAGGGTAACCTACTAAGCTTGTGTCTTGGTGATAAAACCTATATTATTTTTCATACTTAGCACCTACATAGAGAAACATCCAGACCAACTCTTCGTCGAAATTAATCTATGATGCTTATGATATGGCGTCCCCGCCTGCCCACCTCGGTGTTACGGCGGTGGCCGCTGTACCTTCAGGTGCTTAGCAGAGCGCCGCGCCGCGCCGTCTGAGATCACCCAGACCAGAAATAAATATTTATTTTTAAGCATAAACACTTGTTCCGGGCGGGAATCGGACCCGCAACTTTCTGCATTGCAGTCAGGTATCCGATGATGCGCCAGGAACGCTGTCATAGTTATAGATAGTATCCATGTGGAATAGTTCAAAATAAAAAAAAATGGTTCTGTACCTATAATAAAAAAACTTTAACTCAGTAATCATTTATTTTAAATCCGGACTAGGTTTTAATCATTATTATTAGACACGGGTCTAGATCGCGTGCACAATAATCATTGTTTTTAATTACCTCGACGTTTCGGCAAACGGGTTATACCGGCCGTGGTCCCGAGAAGACTGGAGCGGCGAGCTTCGTTTTCCGTTGTGTGGGTAGTTAATTCACAACTACCCTCAATTTCGCGAAAAGTTATTAGGGCCGCGGCACACTACACTCACAACATCCCGCGATATGTTAGGCGTTACCGTACGATGCTTACAAACATTTATCACTGGATTCCACACAGATGAGAGTTTAAAACCACTTTCCCGGTTAAAATTCTGGTGCTTTTTGATTTCAACCGCTTCACGTACAATTCGGGAGTAGTAATGTCGTTCAGTGGAAAGGACTTTAGGTGCATGTAACTCTATCCAATGGTTTGGTCCTGATAGTAACAAATGCTCAGCTATCGCTGATTTTTCAACCTGACGATTCTTGACCGCTGCGATATGTTCCTTGACCCTTTCCACGATTGTTCGCTTCGTCTGTCCAATATAAGAACTACCGCAGCTACACTCAATCTTATAAACGCCAGAAGACTGATAGGGTATGATGTCCTTCGGCGATCCTACCTGTTGTCCCACTTTTTTGAAAGGTGTAAAAACAGTTTTAATGGAATATGTCCTAAGGACACACCCAATCTTATCTGTCACCCCTTTGAGGTAAGGTAGGTATGCCGGTTGCCTATCTACAGCTGGTCTCTTGCCCTTACATCTCCGCCTTGGATGTTTTTCTCTCACGCTGTATCCATTTTTCTTGAGCACCTTCTTAACGTGGGATAACTCCTCATTCAGATGCTCAGGGTCACACAAAGCGTGAGCTCTGTTGACCAGTGACGTCTCCACAGAACGAAGGTGACAAGGATGGTGATGTGACGTCGCGTGGAGGTACTTGTCCGTATGCGTTGACTTCCTATATAAGTACAGTATGTTTTAGGGACCCATCATTCTGTGCCATGACCTTCACGTCCAAGAAGGGCAATGTTCTCTCTGATTCCATTACACACACCCGAACAACACCCCACACCCTGTTTTTTCCTTGACATTACTACTCCCGAATTGTACGTGAAGCGGTAGAAATGAAAAAGCACCAGAATTTTAACCGGGAAAGTGGTTTTAAACTCTCATCTGTGTGAAATCCAGTGATAAATGTTTGTAAGCATCGTACGGTAACGCCTAACATATCGCGGGATGTTGTGAGTGTAGTGTGCCGCGGCCCTAATAACTTTTCGCGAAATTGAGGGTAGTTGTGAATTAACTACCCACACAACGGAAAACGAAGCTCGCCGCTCCAGTCTTCTCGGGACCACGGCCGGTATAACCCGTTTGCCGAAACGACGAGGTAATTAAAAACAATGATTATTGTTCACGCGACCCGTGTCTAATAATAATGATGGACGGAAATCGTGTAAGTTTAAAAAGTGTGTAGGTTTTAATCGTCAGTTAAATATGTTAACGTTAAAATATGAATATTTTTGAATAGGTTTAACCTATTCCTATAAATAAATCATCCTTACAAAAAATATTATAAATTACAATTTCCTTTTTTTATTTTTTACTCTATTATACAAAAAAAAAAAATAGAATAATTAATCGCATTATAAACTTGTAAATACCAAATAACAAACACTTTTTATGTCACTAGAAGTATAATTATTATACTAAACTCACCTATTCTGAGAAATGTACATTTTTTGGTGAGTGCTCATTTTGCGAAGTGCGCCATACGCGTCAGAGCCGTTCAAAATGAACGATTTATCTATCACACGCTCTTCGCTGCTCCCCTGCTCGCTCCTCACGCCTGTCGGACACCGGCCTAAAGAGCCCATATTACCCACGGTAGTTATAAAGAGACGTCAAACTTAAAAAAAACAATACTTAATCGAGCTCAAAATACAAGACCAAACTTCTGGTGCTAAGTATAACAATAATATTAACATAAAAACACTACTAAACCGACGCTACTTATTTTAAATATGTAATGAAGTAGAGCCGGATCTCGTCGTCTGAGTTGTATCTTACAAACTTTGTACATAACTACTAACTATTGCTTTTAGCTGTGGTTTATTCGACCGCGAATCTATTTGAAATGCTGATTGTCGAAAGCTTGTAACCACGATGTTGCTAAACTCTAGATTTCGCGCCCCGAATGTATAATGTTCCGTCCTAAGATTAAACGATCTTTAAATAACCGGCTGCTACGCAGAAGGTTGCGGATTCGCTTCTCGCCGGGGACAAGTATTTATGCTTATACATATATGTAGGTAGGTATAATACCGCGGTTTCGCACGCGTAAGTTCCGATCACGCGGGAATATCGGGATAAAAAGTAGCCTATGTTACTCCGCGATAATGTAGCTTTCTCCTAATACTTACAAGAATTTTTGAAATTGGTCTAGTACAGTAGACCTAGAACTGTATATCTACATACAAGGAATTATAACTCTTCCATGCACAGTCGGGTAAAATATAAATAAATAAATAGGTAATGTAGTCTGCAATTCTGCTGTCTAAGTACTCACAGATAAGTCGAGAGCTTCAATTTTCACTTGTTTTTCCCGCGTTTCACTGTTTTTTTCATTGTTCAATTTGTTGGGGAACACGAGAAATGGACAATGGACTAAATTGCCCTTTTCTTTTGAAGAATTTTAGGCAAGAACCTTTTTTTTTGTCTGAACAGTTCGGTTCTTGGCTCGATGGCAAATATTAGGTATTACGAATATGTCATATAATATGTCGTAGGATAATCATTTAACTTAGTCATTTGAATTAACCTTTTAAAATATTTTTGAACTCCAAAACCCTGAAGAAAGGGTTATCTATCTTCTATACTTTATCTATAAAAATGCTTTGTCCCGACTGACTGACTGATCAACGGACAGCCTGAACGGCTGACAATTGAGAGCTGAAATTTGGAGAGTGTGTTCTTCATATGATGTAGGCATTTGATAAGAAAGGGGTTTTCAAAATTCCTACAGGATTGGGACTTACGCGGGTGAAACCGCGGGACCCAACTAGTTTATTACAAATGCTGTGTAAACTGTGGTGTAAACGTACCATTACCACAAAAAAATAAATAGTACATTACAAAAAATAAATGGCTAAATCTTCTTTGTCGATAGCTTAAACCAAATTAGTGAATTACTTCTGGTAAGAAAATTTAAAAACAAATTAAACTATTTTTTATTTTTCATAAGTTTGTCAGCCAGTTAGTCCGTTTTGTAATTTGTTATTTGGCATTGTGTATGTGGTTTAGCCCTTTTTAACAGAAACTCATTATCAACGACTGGACGCTGATGCTCAAGAAAAAAAATAAAAAAATTCTTTAAGTTTGGCAGCCAGTCCGTTTTAATATAAATAAGGTTTGATGTATTTGGCATTGTGTATGTGGTTTAGGCCTTTTTCGTTAAATAATAGAAACTCATAAGCTGGATCAACGACTGGCCGCTGATGCTAAGAAAAATTAAAAATAAATCCTTTTTTTTTTTTTTTTTTTTTTTACGTTTGGCAGACCTTTTTCGTTAAATAACAGAAACTCATTCGCTGGATCAACGACTGGCCGCTGATGCTTAAGAAAAAATAAAAATAATACGATTAATTTTTTTTTTCTTTAAGTTTGGCAGCCAGTGAATTTTAATATAAATAAGGTTTGATGTATTTGGCATTGTGTATGTGGTTGAGACCTTTTTCGTTAAATAACAGAAACTCATTAGCTGGATCAGCGACTGGCCGCTGATGCTAAGAAAAATTAAAAATAAATCGTTTTTTTTTACGTTTGGCAGCCACTCCGTTTTAATATAAATAAGGTTGATATTTTTGGCATTGTGTATGTGGTCTAGACCTTTTTCGTTAAATAACAGAAACTCATTCGCTGGATCAACGACTGGCCGCTGATGCTTAAGAAAAAATAAAAATAAATCGATAAAAAAAATTTTTCTTTAAGTTTGGCAGCCAGTCCGTTTTAATATAAATAAGGTTTGATGTATTGGCATTGTGTATGTGGTTGAGACCTTTTTCGTTAAATAACAGAAACCCATTAGCTGGATCAACGACTGGCCGCTAATGCTTAAGAAAAAAAAAAAGGTTTTTTTACAAGTTTTGCACCCAGTCCGTTTAGATTAAAATAAGTTTCGATTTAGGTAAATACTTACCTATAAATATCTTTTGGAAAAGTTATTAATTTCTTCTTCATCACCTTTCATCACGGGGCGTCGGTCGATCCACGGAGTTTTACTTCGCACATCTGCCAGTGTCGTTTTTATTATCACATCCTTCGTCTTCTTCAGATATTCAAGATGTACGACGCCAAAGCTAAAAGAAAGTTATTTATTGGCGATTTCGAAAAAAAATTCTTAGGTAGGTACTTTTGTCAAAATTTTCTTTTGATACGCTTGATAATTTTTTTGTATGATAATCCGGTTACAAAACTTAATGTTCCATAGGAACGAGGAGGGGACACCGCGAAAACTATTTTTTTTTCATATTTAAAACATTTTATACTAAAAGTATGTAATTAATTAAAAGAAAAATATTAATCTACTTGTGTTTAACTGCAAACATAATATTTATATAATCACTCTAAGTTTACGAAACTGAACAAATCAGATAGGTACTAAATCATGATTTTTTTTAGTTTAAACTTGAGGGACTGTTGAAAACGAAAGTGTGTACATTTTTTTGAAATTAGCTATATAGTCTGCAGACCAGTTAACGGGTAACCCGCTAGCTACCTAGACCACAAGGTACCACATAGTTAACTCGTAGTAGCTTAACGAAGTAGGGGTTCTACGAACAGACTTGTAGTGATACGAATGGTCGTAGTAGTGATACGAATAGTCGTAGTAGTTCAACGAACAGTCGTGGTAGATCTACGAACAGTCGTAGTTGTACTAGGAATAGTCGTTGTAGTTCTACGGACAAACGTAGTAGTTCTGCGAACTGTTGTAGTAGTTCTACGAGCAGTCGTATTAATTCTACGAACAAACAGTAACTCTACGAGCAGTCGTAGTAGTTCTACGAATAGTCGTATTAATTCTACGAACAAACAGTAACTCTACGAGCAGTCGTAGTAGTCCTATAAACAGCCGTAGTAGTACTACGAATAGTCGTAATAATTTTATGAACAAACAGTAACTCTACGAGCAGTCGTAGTAGTCCTATAAACAGCCGTAGTAGTTCTACGAATTGTCGTATTAATTCTACGAACAAACAGTAACTCTACGAGCAGTCGTAGTAGTCCTATAAACAGCCGTAGTAGTTCTACGAATAGTCGTATTTATTCTACGTACAAACAGTAACTCTGCGAGCAGTCGTAGTAGTCCTATAAACAGCCGTAGTAGTTCTACGAATAGTCGTATTAATTCTACGAACAAACAGTAACTCTACGAGCAGTCGTAGTAGTCCTATAAACAGTCGTAGTAGTTCTACGAATAGTCGTATTAATTCTACGAACAAACAGTAACTCTACGAGCAGTCGTAGTAGTCCTATAAACAGCCGTAGTAGTTCTACGAATAGTCGTATTAATTCTACGAACAAACAGTAACTCTACGAGCAGTCGTAGTAGTCCTATAAACAGCCGTAGTAGTTCTACGAATAGTCGTATTCATTCTACGAACAAACAGTAACTCTACGAGCAGTCGTAGGAGTCCTATAAACAGCCGTAGTAGTTCTACGAATAGGCGTATTAATTCTACGAACAAACAGTAACTCTACGAGCAGTCGTAGTAGTCCTATAAACAGCCGTAGTAGTTCTACGAATAGTCGTATTAATTCTACGAACAAACAGTAACTCTACGAGCAGTCGTAGTAGTCCTATAAACAGCCGTAGTAGTTCTACGAATAGTCGTATTAATTCTACGAACAAACAGTAACTCTACGAGCAGTCGTAGTAGTCCTATAAACAGCCGTAGTAGTTCTACGAATAGTCGTATTAATTCTACGAACAAACAGTAACTCTACGAGCAGTCGTAGGAGTCCTATAAACAGTCGTAGTAGTTTTAATAAGTTTTAATAAGTTGTAGTTACAGTAGGTACTACTTTTAGTTTGATTTGCTAACATTTCAAAGATAATATTAATTTCCTCGATAACTGTTACAGAACGTTGCACATAGCGCTATCTAGCCTAACAGTGGGCAATTAGGCTTGTACTATGGGTACTAGACTACGAATATTCTTACATTATAATACTACATAATGGTAAATCATAGATCATAATAAATGAAACATCTAGCTAGAAAACACCCATAATCAGAAGCGAAAATATATGGTTACCAAAAATATTGGAACCGAAAGCACCCTCTTAGGAGTCCGGGGTCAACCGCAAATGGTTTTTTTTATTTGGGGTCGGCGCAGTAGGTAAGTTATTATTGATCATTTTCAATAACAACTTACCTAATAACGCCCGGCCGCTTGCCTGACACCAACCCTCATAGGGACCAAGCAATTTACCCGCCATTGCGCTGGGAGAACTTAAGGTTTGCTAGTCTCCCTGTGATCCCTGAGTCGCCTTTTACTCACGGCAAGAGATGGGGTAACTCTATTCTAAGCCAGGGCTACACGGCATCATGGGACAGCCAGTTTAGTCATAGGTAATAATAACTCAATGTATGTACTGCAGATAAATTAAATATTAAGTGTAGACTACGACTTGAAGGACATGTACATTTCCAAAGAAAAAAGACAAAAACAAGGTACCAGAACGTCAGATTATGGTCTGTAAACGGACAGACTGACAGCGAAGTCTCAGTAAAAATAGGGTCCCGTTTGTACCCTTTGGGTACGGAACCCTAAAAACGATGAGTAAATGAGAATCGAACGCATAACCTTTTCTGCATTGCAGGCAGGTTCCCCACTGGGCCGCAGAGGTCGTAAAATTGAACTTTTGTTTTAAAATATAAATGTTGGTTTCATAATGTAGGCTGTAGGTAGGTAATTGTGCGAGATCTCAGTTCGGTTACATTTTCCATAGGTCCACAGGTAACCGTGGAAATGAGTTTTTGTTACTTTGTTATACGGGTAGGTAATGTTTTATTTACATAATTTAATGCTGTTGGATTGTTGTAATTTTTTATTTGAGGCGTCACCGTGGAAGTTAAGCTGATAAGTATTTTGAATTCGTAGATAGATATATAATTATAGAAAGATAGATTTAAATTTACAAAACACATTACAAAAACAAAAACTTACAGCTAATTTTAGAATAGGTACAATGGGCGGCCTTATCGCTAAAAGCGATCTCTTCCAGGCAACCTCGTAAAAGATTTTCAAGGTAGATTATTGATGTGGATCGGTGAGAAGCGTGACTTTTTAACAGACTTAAAAAATGAAGGCTGTTATTGTTTGTATAGAGTGCTTTTTACAGAAGGAGTCCTACGGATCAAATAAGTTTGTTTTTCTAATTTTAGATAGATATTAAAAATACTGTTTCCTCTTGCCATACTCTTTTGTACGAAAAACAAAACGACGTTCCCTATTTTAAGCAATATTTGAAACTCTAAAAATATATGAAATTAAACTAATTTTCTGTGCTCTTTGCCTTATTGGCATCAAAATAACCGAATAAAATGAAATTTTAGAATTAAAAAATACATAAAATAAATAACATCTGTGAACTACACACAGCGACATCTAGCCCCGTGGTAAGTGTTACTGTGACTAGACTACGGATAATAATACTTAAAAATAATTTTGTAAATCAATAGATAATATTCATAGAGAGACACCCAGAAAAGAAACAAATATTATTTTTAAAGCTTAAATACATGAATCGAACCCGCAACTTCTGCATTGCAGTCAGGCATTTACACGACGTGCCCCAGAACAGAAGTCGTCAAGAACATTGTATTGCGACTGCAGCGCTGCGTCTGGGGGACTTCTTTTATAAAGAGAACTTTATAAAGTAAATCTCGGCCAGACGATAACAAGACGGCACCGGAACGAGCTCCGACCAGTTTTCCTTAGCGGCTGTCCCCGGCTTGGTAACTTAATAAATGAAATTGTATTTTAATATTTAAAATTACAACAAATTATCTAACAAACAGAATCCCGCAGTTTTCCCTGCGTAAGCCCAGATCCTGTCGGAATATTGGGATCAAATCAGCCTATGTTACTCCACGATTATCACCATATTTTCAAACTATCCATAGTAGATTTGGCTAATTTTGACTTTTACTGGAGCGACTGCCGTCTGACCTCTTAACCCCGAAGGGAAAGTCTGCGCTAGAGCCTCGTCCTTTCATCAAGCAAGTGCAGGTGAGGTTGGCTTGGGCCCAATGATCTCAGTGGACCCCATAAGAATTCCTATGTCACTCCTCAATAATGTAACTTTCTATTGGTGAGAGAATATTTGGAATCGGTTCAGTGGTGTCAGAGATTAGGTACCCAGAAAATACATACTTACATAATTGTTACCAACGTTTCCTCGTTTTAATATTATAGATATATCGATTACAATTACTATGGACTGTTACTTAAATTCTGTTTCACAACATCACCATCTCATGAACCATACCTACACAATAGAAAATTATTATGTTCTTCAACCCAAGTACCTAGATATAAGACTTTTTAATCCTTCTTTCAACAAAGATCGTTCAAATAATCTCAGTTGAGTGAACCTACAGTGGATATTCATTGTTGTTGTCTACTGTACACGTAAACAAAGACAATCATTAGCATTACCGTGCCGCGCAGTGTGCGGTGGTTGTTATAAAAACGTGAAGTAATTTGTTAAGTTGGTGGCGGTCCTCGCCCGCGCCTCGGCGGCCGCACTGTAACAATTCCCGTGTTTTTGCTCCACAACCGTTCTCCGTCACCTGACATTTCTCTCAGGGATATCAATTTTCCCTCATTTTAAACGTTTTCTTTTAACGTTCTGTCTCGTTATTGTTGCAAACAAAAACTATTCTTTCTAAATATTTTTGGGGTTTCGTATTGCCCGCGTCATGTCTTTTTATCGAGTTTCTGAAGTGCCACCATAATCGATCGAATTGATGTACCTTCCTTTAGCAATGATGTTCGCGGGACAATCAATAGCTCCTGTGCTATGATCACATGGCTTTTTGAACCGCAAGCAGGTAGCGCATCTTGCCTCTGTTGTAGTCTGGCATTCCTTTGTAGAGTGACCTATAGGTGGCCTACACCTGCCACAGTGGCCGCAGGTGTAGGCCACCTCTCTACATGACTTGGCTGCGTGACCATACTGCTGTTTTTAGCTCCAGTTGTCTTGTCATGGGTTAAAGTCTTATTTCGGAGTCCGGTACAGCCACTAAGGAAGATGCGTCAAAACTCATTCCACCACCGTCTTCTAAATCCACTTTTATATTCTTGCTGAGCGTTATCTATATCTTAGACCGAATCGTCCCTTATCATCTGGTGAGACAATGGTCGAACGCTCGCATGTCAACGGCAAAAAGTCCTTTTTCAAGTCCTTTTGCAATGTTTTTAAATTGACACAACTATCTCACGTCGAACGGTGTTTTATCTAATTACAAGATAAGCCATTACATCTCGATAGCTTGCTAAAAAAGTTGAAAAGTACATAACATGTTACAACATTGTCTTTTAAGTTCCTCACCGCAATCTCCACTTGGTAACAAAGGAGCCGCTCACAGGAACATGAGATTCAGCTACTGTGTAGTCGAACTGAACGTCTAGATTTACAGAATGTGCTTTGTAAAGGACGATCGAACCGTAAAATGCTTGGAGCAAGTCTAAATCCTTTTTAACCTCATCAGTGTGTTAGAAGGAGAAGCGTGGCGGGTTTGTTCACCCCCGTCCGAGAGATCGCGGAGGGTCGGGGAGGCTGGAGGCTGGGTTGCAGAGCGCGCGCGCGTACCCGGCCGTGCCGTCATTGCGACGGAGGGTGTCGTGTGTCGGCGCTGGCCCGTGCGACCGCTCGTCCCGCACCGTGCGAGCCGTGCCTCACCTGAGCCGCGTGCTGATCGCCAGCACACGCCCTCGCGAGATCGTGTCGCTGTTCCGCGGGCATACCGCCACGTGCCCGTCGTCGTCTCGAGTCCGCTCGCTCGTGCTTGGTTGCTATCCTTGTGCCTTCGGAGTGCATGTGTCCTTACCCTTAGCTCAGTGACCACGTTCCCGGGGACCGGCGATTCTGGCGCGATGTAAAGGAGCCGCGACCGTGAATCCATGTGTAAGTTGGTGCGTTGCTTTCATGATTACGTTACCCGCATGCCGATGGTCGATCGTCGGCACCGTTTTCCGCAACCTAACTGCTTTCCCGAGTGGCAGTCGGAATAAAAATGAATGAATTACGAAGCAGCCACCCCGGGGGAGCAGCCGTTGTATTTTAACCTCTACCCGTTGGGAATAGAGTCGTGCACGTGCGTTCTCGAATTTCATAAAAGCGAATATGGTTCTGGGTTTTCTCATTGCCTAGAAACAATACATATTTAGATCTAATTAACTCTACATATTGTTGATGCCGTTTCGAATAACTGCGGTCGTTAAAGTAACAGGTGTTCAAACCGATTCCAGTGAAGGTTGTCATTCGATCTTTTAAATATTTTTTTCTTAAAACCAATATTTATAAATTATTTTGTTCGTGATAACAAGAATTATTGATAAAGAATCTTAGTATTTAATGAAGGTACGTAAATACGTATGTATTACCTACTTAATTTAAACAGACGAAAGCAAGAAGCGAATTAGTTTAAAAAAGATGACAATGATAATTATATTTCGAGTCTAAATCGTTCACATAAGTAGGTATATATTACCTTCCTTATACCTATTTAATTAAATCCTGTATCGTTACGCTGAATACGTGAGAGGGATCTTCGAAAGCTTGAATACGATCAGATAAGACTAATTGGTTAGGTCTACCGAAATGGCTTTCGATTTGCCACATTTTCATCGAGATTAGGTATCTACGTTTCGACTGCATTTACACAAAATATTGAAGAAAACCCGCTGTCCAGATAATGGGACTTAAAAGTAATAATAGGAAATTACGTCGGAGAATGCGATAGAGAAGAAAAGCCCGCGAAGAAAATGTAGATGAGAACAGTCATCATAAGAGACGAAATCGAATGAATTTTCCAAAGGAAATGAAAAAACATTTCTGAATAGCGCATGTCAGCAGTATTCTCGAACGAATCTCGTATTTATTTTGCTCGTTCAGTGAATACATAAATGTGCTTTTGGATCTTGCACGTTTTGACATTCTACTTCATGTTTTGCTATTCAATAATACTGTTTATCTTACGTATTAGTACAGGATACTCTTTGGCATACACTGTATAGGTATGTCTCCTCTCTGCCTGTTATTTGACGTGATTACCGGAAAAGCCTTTTTGTGTCATGGCTTTGTTTTATTATTGTGTGAGATTTAGAAATTTCCCTCAATTTGACTTTTAGCACAACCTTTTTAAGGAAGTAGGTTTGTGCCCAACAGTATATGAAACAGATTGATATATTTTCTTCTTTAAATAATAGAGAACAACGTTAAATTGAATGATACTACAAGGTTTTTTATGTAGAAATAATCTTTAACCGAGCGAAGCAGAGACGGGTCATTAATAAAAATTCTAATTAAATGGAAAATTAGCCTAATAATATGAATAATTATGAAACTTTATATGTGGGCTTGAGTAGTAGCTATACTTGATAGAGTTGTTTCATTTCACGAGAGCTGGTTTGTCATACTTGTACTTTGTAGGCATATGTGTACAGAGACGTGAATTCATCTGCTGTAGGCACGCGAGCTCGCACTAACTACATATATTATACATATACAATAAAGCTACGCACACAATTTAGTTAAACCCGCCCTCGTGAGATAAAAAGACAACTAACAATGACAACACAGCCACATGCGCCGGCGCCTCCCGCCGCGAGCCGCGCGCCCCGTGCTTTTTCCGCAATCTCGTTTGCCGTAACCAGTGTAGGTACATAATTAAGTTGGTATTTTACACAGTGCCCGTTTTATTTGCGTATTCATTTCTCTCATCCGAGTGATATTCCTCTCGGGAGCCCGGGGTCCTCTAAACCCCAACCGGCGGCCGGCCGCCTGCCTGACACCAACCCTTCTAGGGACCAAGCAGTTTATCCGCCACCGCGCCGGGAGAACTTAAGTTTTGTTTACCCCCCCCCCCCCTAAATCCCTTAGTAGTCCTTTTACGACACGTACGGGAAGAGATGGGGTAACCCTATTCTATGCCGATGCTATCTGCGTATTCATTTCTCATATTATAATTATCCAAACATTTGTATAATCCAGTTTTTAAAGTCTCCCTTTTATGTTTTGGTGATGTTATTCAATTCGGTTATTTGGTACAACCAATTCTCCCCCTCTTTTTTTGTCGGGGGATAAAAAAGGGCAAAAAGAAACATCCGTAACATAAGACCTTCTTCTGCATTATTTGTGCAAACTTCTCACGTCCAAAACACCGGGCCATTTGATGCTATTTTGGGCCACAAATATAGTTACAAAATTCAGCTGAAGAGGAACCTTTCGTTTCATATTTTGTCTGCAATGCACTACTTGAACTCGGTGTCGGTTGTGCGATTAAAATATATTACTGCAGCATCCGTGCTTAGAATAATTCGGAAAGATGAAACACTGAACATAAAATTCTGTGAGATGTCGCTACACTTTGGCTTCAAGCCATAGGTACCTACTTAATTATAGGATTAAATTTCTAACTGGTTGGAGACTGATTTACTAAGATACTTTTATGAGACAAGAGATCCATTCCCATCCATAACAACATAATATGTTACACTCTCTTATATTTTTGTCCAACCAAAGATTTCTGCTAGGTCGCTTTTAGATGGTGGGCGATGCGGTGAGGGTAGATAAAATGAATTTCGTTAATTAAGTACCTACCTAGTTAGTTTTTAACGTGTAATTTAATTGAAAAAAAAAACAAATAAAAATATGAGTTTTCAATGTAACTTATGCCTACCTACTCGTATCTTATCCATATACTGGTCCTTCGCTAGAATTTTTGTAATCGGGTTAAGTCCCTTGGGTTAAATAAGGTCCCACTTAAGTAATTAAATGGCTCGTATATTTCCTGAGATTAATCTTAAAATCGTGTTCGTATAATCTGTACCTAATCTTAATAAATAGGTAATTTAGAAGAAACATAACAGGTACCTATCCTAATTACTACTTAAGTAGGCACCATTTTAAGGGGCCTATAGCCGCTAAACTCAAAATCCCTGTCGGGCTCATCGAATATTGTTGATTATTTCATGACGGAATGTCGTAGAACTTTTTTTTGTGTATGGACTGTAGGTGACATTGTTTCCTACATTTTGGTGTAGTTTTAAGACGAAAACCTATTGGTGCAAAGTCTATCCAAATTTTAGACAAAAAATGTCTGTTTTGGCTAAAATGTCGATAGGCTTCAATACGTTTCGACATATTTGTCTGGAAACTGCACTAAAATGTCGGAAACAATGTCGATTACAATCCATACACAAAAAAAGTTCAACATCATTCCGTCATGAAATAATCAACAATTTTCGACGAACCCGACATGGATTTTAAGTTTAGCGGGTATGGGGCTCTTAAGTAGGTTGATGTTTTTAAATAATAAGGGCCGATGTGATGAGAGAAATCAATGTGTTTCTCAGAAAACTAAAAGTAATTTGTTATCAGTATACACACAATATTTTTAATTTATTATCCTTAAAATCATGTTACGTTATTTTTTCCACGTTTTCTCTATACAAAGTTGTAAAAACAACCTTCCATATTTCATTAGTATTGCGCAAGTTTATGTACGCTCCACTCTAAAACCATTCAATATTTTTATAGTGTAATAGGGCAGCGATTGGTCCATCACACACTTGATGGTAAGTGTTGATACGGTCTAAGATAAAGCACGCTGACCAAGAAGGTATAATAATAGCTGTTCACTCGCGATTTGAAGACCTCTAAACTGTTCCCGCAGGAAGTACAGTCTAAGGCAGCTGATTCCACTCTTGCACTGTGAAAGACGAATCATAAAACGGTGTAGCATTTCAGTCTGCCTAGATGTCTGGCGGTAAAAAGGAAATGAATTGATATACTTATTTCAAGAATAATGCTGTTCCTCAAATTGCGACTGCGACGAGACTCGAACTCGCATCTCGTGCTTGCTTAACAGGTGTACAACTTTCAACTGTAGGTATAACGTGGTCAACTCAACGCTACAGCGAATACTCCTATTTATCCTATACAGAAGACGTTTAATGAATTTTAATGAAATTATATTTTGAAGACGCTTTTTTCTTTGAACAAAATAAAAACATTTACATTTATAAATACGTACCTACTTATATCCCGTAAACGTTTGAGTAGGTATACGCATCAAGTTTAATGTGGCAAGATACGAATATGTATAAAGCTTTTGGAGGTTTCGTTGGATATTTAGTTAGTGGATGATATGAAAGCTTTTAGCGAAAACCCGATGGGGGGCCTTGTCTACCGTATAAACCCACGGAAGCGGTACAGTTGCCCCATGTATCGTACGGAGATAAGCGATTATTAATGTGACATCAGATCGACGTGATACCGTCGTAGGTATTTCATAATGTCGTTTAATACCATTCTTTGAAATCCACAACGGCTATTACCTCTGAAACTTACGGACCCCGATATTACCGGCATAAATATGAAGAGGTACGACATAAATAGATTCCCTAATTTTACAGTGACTTCGCGAATGGTACTTAATATACATAACCAGGAACTGTGAAATGGTAATGTCAATGAGCAAATGCTATTTTCGAGACCATTGCCGTACATTTAGAGAAATGGGAGCCACAATAGGAGCAGTCACGGAAACGACAATATGATAATGTCTGCCAGTTCGTTAGACGGGAAAAGTTTTAGAGTAGGACGTTCACCTTTTGTGAAGTATGTACGTCGTCAATATGTAGGTGTCTGCGGTTGTGGAATGTTGATATATATCACAGCTCTGTTTCTGTCCTATCTGAGAACTGAGCAACGAAAACATTCGGGGAATGAATGTGTGTCACTGCCACTCCGTTACAAACAAATGGCGTATGTTCCGTAAATGACACGCGCTGAGCGAACGACACGACTGGAAATTTCGGTACACAATTTTCAAAAAACTGTTGTGTTCGGCACAATATGGGAATACTACCGTTTTGATATCTAACGAGACGATACGTAATGGCTTTATAGTTTTCCGTTTGTGATTCTGTTCCTTTAGTTGCAATATTTCGGTTGTTTTATACCTATATTATTTAGATAGGTAAGTATAGGTAGATATTTTAGAAAATCATGTAATCGGCAAGGTTTATAACTGTATTGTATTATGTAGGTATATGATGTTGTTATTTTACGGGTGCGTAGTCGGGTGCTAGTGTAGAAAGATTGTGTAAGCAATTGTGGGTGGCGTGGATGTAATGTAGATGCAATTGTATCCCTTGATTATCCTTGCTTATTACTAATATAATAATAAGCATAGTTTTGGCACAAAATCATTTTCTCGAGCTCCTCCGTGCTTCGAAAGGCACGTCAAGCAGTTGGTCCCGGTTGTTATCTCAGATAGCAGTCGTTAGGCCAAGTTAGAGGCCTTAGCGCGAACCGAAAACTAACACCAGGTGAGCACACCACTATACGAAAAGAAGAAGAAGCATATTTTTGAAACCGCCTATTGTTACTCTATCTTAGGGACAATCATAACTTTTCTACCAGTGGAAATGCGTTCGCGTAGAGATGAGATCGGTTAACGATGACGTCATTCGTTTATGGACCTAGCACAGAATAAAGAAAATAATCCTCCATCATACTGACAACGCGGCCGAGAGCCGAGAGAAAAATATTCTTGGCAGTTTCAAGAGCTTTTATTATTTTAAAGCGCAGAAGACATTAATTGTAAGTTGTAAGCGGGCTGTGAGCCGTTCGGAGGCGGGCCCGTGAAGACTATCGCGACCGGATCTTGTGTGATATGGGCTGTGACGTATTCTACAACTATCAATGCCTCAATATTGTAAGATTATTCTTGAAAACGGTTCAACCAATTTTAGAAATTTTGCAAAGTTTCGCTAACACTTTTGAAGTGTTAGTAATGAATGTTTTACCAGTAATTTCGGGCCATGATGCGTAGAGACTAGACCGTTACAAAATTACAATCGCCCCCACGCCGCAACTCTTGCACGCACCGGTAGGTATGTGTGTTCTGCCACAATAATTGGTGCGCCTTAGCGCTGTTTTACAATAGTTATTCACTTCATCCTAGCGCAGAGTCGAAGCGCACCAAAACGTTATAGAATCGATATCTAATGGTGAAAAAAATGTTAATTTAAATGCATCAACCATTGTCTGCTCGGTGGCATCAACACTTCAATCATTTATATTATTATATCAAGTCTAGAAAATAGAACGACAATAATTTTAAATGTTAATAGATAAGCGATATTTTATAGGTGTACGCAAAGGTTCGTAAAAAATATCTCGTCCCAGTAATAAACGGCAAGAGGACATAAACAGTAAGCTCACGGAAGACCGTAATAAAAGTAAGGAGAAGAATTCTAGATGTTACACGCAGCTACCCATATATTTTTAAAACTTGATGATAAATTATTTCCCTTTGTCTCTTTAAACTGTTGAAGAATTTCTCAATAAGATCTTCTTTATAGCTTACGTAATTATTAGGTAGGTTGATTGTCGCTGACTTGAAGGTTTCGTCTTCTTTAAATTATGTCGGAAGTAATTAGATTCTTTAGTCTAATCAACGGGCGCGCGGTGAGAACTCTTTTAACACTGTATAATGTCAACGTATTATTATTTGTTAGCCGTGTAGCCCCGGCATAGAATAGAGCTACCTCATCTCCTCCCGTGGGTGTCGTAAAAGGCGACTAAGGGATCTGAGGGAGACTAGCAAACCTTAAGTTCTTTCCGCGCGGTGGCGGATAAACGGCTTGATCCCTAGGAGGGTTGGTGTCAGGCAGGCGGCCGGCCGTAAAATATTGCTAAATCTATTGGAGAAGGTATGGTCAATGATGACTTACCTACTGCGCTGACCCCAAATTAATTTGGTGTTTAGCGGACCCTGGGCTCCCGGATGCAACTGGGAACATCGCTCGGATGAGAAAAAAAATGTTAACGTATTATTATGTGCTAACATTATGTGTAGGGACTTAAGCGGTTTTAGCCACGTAAGTCACTACATGACAAAAACACCACATTTTATATCCCTAGGAATAATATATTCAGTCATTAAGTTATCATCACTCAGTAAGGACTTTGAATTTTATATGTAGGTATAGATAAAAAAAATAGGAAAGGCAAAGCGTAACGCTCTTTCACTTTTGCGTAAACTTCAAACTAAACAGAGATTTATTGAATCTAAATGTACACTGTAGGTACATTTATGCAAACCCACCCACCCTAAGGTCGATAACCACGTTTTTGTCTTCTCGGTCGACCGAATGATTGTCAAGTGTTTCATAAGATTTGAAAGTTATTTACTGATTCAAAAACAGTCAAGTCGCCGTAGTTAAGTCAAGTCAAGTCTAACAACTTTACAAAAACTCTTAACGAGATTTGGAAGCAACGAGGAAACTCCATATTTGTTACTGGTTTTCATTTTCACGCGTACACTTTCACGAAACCGAATTGACCACTAAATGCCACCCAAATTAAATAATTTACACGCATTGTAATTATGTTAAACGAAAATTAAAGTTCAGTTCCATATTTCCTGTGGTAAGTCTACCTACGATTCAAGCGAAAGTTTCGGAAAACTGTGTCTGCAAATATGGAGTCTAACTTTACCTATTTCAAGGCCGGGATCAGAAGAAACTAAATGGCCCACGGCTATGTCGTGATAGCTTTATCAGTTCAGCCATAAATCCATCTGTCGGAGGGTTTCGGTTTAGCCTGTGAACGGGTTCAGAGGACTTTTACAATTTGGCAATTCTTTTGTTAAAAATAGATCGATGTTTTTTGGACCGTACTTTGTACTTTGGAAAATAGTATTTGTATATTATTTTGAGAAACAAATGTTGAAAATTCAGAATCGCAAAGTTTTCCCAAGTAAATAACATTGTGTAATGCTGCTTCTCGTAAGATTTGTCATAACCTACGCTACGCCGCAGGACGCTTAAATTACCTAGATGGTGGGTATTCTAACAATGACGCGACTTTTTATTCATCTTTTTTAAAGGTGCTGTGTGAATAATTTCCCGAACAGTTTGTCTTTGGAACTGGTGAAGCTCGTCCGTCAGAGACGAGTTTGAAATGACTCACTATCAGGCGACCTTTCTCCTTCTAGTGTCTAATAAATACCTATGGTAAGAGGCTTAGGTACAATTCCACCGTGAGCATTGAAAGTTAGTAAAGCTTCTTTTCATCTCTATTTCTAAGGACACGAGGATAACACTTTCTAAGGTGGTGGTACATTTTAGATACTCTTGTACCTAAGCTGAATTCAGTTTTTGACTGACATTTGACGTAGGTATGTTTACTGAGAGAGGACGGAAAACGAGGTTAAAAAAAGTACCTTCAATTGTTTTTGTTCTTCTAATTGCTCGTTATTTCTTATGTTTTTTGTAAAGGCCATAGCGTTTTACTTAAGAGGATAGTCTCCATTCTCTGTCTCCATACAAACGTAGTTTAAATTTTCCTTCCTTGATAAAGACATTAGAGCAAATATGTTTATGCCATAACACATATATCTGTCATGACAATGCATCTACCTTTTTTTTTTCCAAGTAAAATGATAATAAAATTGTATTAATGTTTTCATGTCTTGTCATTAAAAAATATCCCATTTTTTGTCATAATGACCATTGGCTGTCGTACTCTATAAAGCCGATCCTCCACCGCCAACTGAACTAACTTAGTTCGTATAGTTGAGCCAGTTTTTATAAATGTCCGTCACCGTAAACTATGACATGTATGCTTATTTGAAAAACTGGCGAGCTTACTTAGTTTAGTTGGCGGTGAACGCTCGGCTTTATTACCTACTTGACTGCAAAAATACTTAATATTTTTTCATCTTTTCAATAAAGGCAAAGTTTATAAAACTTTTATGAAAAAAAAAAGTTTTATAGTAACTATGAAAATTAAAGGTATATGTAGCTTCCTACAATAATGTTTACTGTAATAATGTTTACATGTTTATATGTAGCTTGTTTAATACTTCTTTTGTGAAATGTTAGAAAACCTATATCGATCAATGTTAGCCCAGACTGATATAGACTGCAAGCAGTGGGGCATTTATTTTTAGCCGAGGTTGAGGCTTGGTTCACTCGTCCATCAAGTTTAATGTGCATTTAACTCATTCTATCGAGTAAATACGTATAGACCGTTTTTTTATTAGCACTATAAAAATTTAAATCAAACATGGTCGCTTGTGTTATAGAAATGCAAGCTCGGCTTCGTATCTTTTCAAGCATAATAAATGTAGGTAGTGATTGGAAGCATAATAAAAAAGGTTGTAAAATCTTATTTCATAGGTTATGTTTAGGTTTCATAATGTAGGGCGAAGCTACAATACTGCTGTGCAGTATAATAATGCTGTTATTGATGTTACATGGCAAATCTACCACGTGTCGTAGAAATTTCCGATGCTATTATGTCGTACGAGTATGCATCGATTTTTGCGCGTTGCGACAACGCTGCATTGTGACGTTCGTCGCCATATTCATTTAAGTTATTAGTCTGTGCTGACCTAGAATAAGTAAAAGCCTATAGATGGATTTTGTTGCGCAGGCGCAGGGAGGTGAGAGGCAGCGAGTGCGGGCGAGATGGCTGCGCCGGCCAGCTGATAGCATGCGGGCGGCGGCGCGCCGGCCCGCCCCAACTTAGCCGATCGCACCACGAGCGCCACATTTACGGGTAAGATCTACAATCGTAAGTCATCTCAAGTATGAATGATACTTGAAGGAGCCACCCACGTTGCGCGGAGAAAAAGGATGCCAATTGATATAATGGGCAAATACTCCGTGCATTCTCCAAGTGTATTCCTCCATCAAAGCGTGGGATTGGTGGGGAAGAAAGGTAGAGAATCACTTAAGTCTACAATACATGCATTAAGCCTAGCAATATAGCTTATATTAAGCTTTTCTATAATTTGTTATTTTACATTTATTTTCTTATGTTTGTTTTTTTTGCGTAGTCGTCTTCTAAACCGGCTAAGAGGGGTTGCACACTAACTAGAAATCCATCTTGCGACTGATGAATACGCCGCTCTATGAACGCCGTCAACGCAGCGTCGAACGCCTAATATGTACGTGCTCTTTCTTTTACATTGATTTATTTGTGTTCCTTTTGTGACCCCCCGAACAACCCCCTAACCACTCGCGAAACGGGCCTTCGATTACCGAGCTTATTTATTTATAGATTTGTTCCATTGATCACATTGTCCCAGATGTATATCCAAAGGGATATTTATGATCTTGAGCTCCGCCGGTTTTCGACATATGACAGATTGTTCTAATTCTCAAACTCAGTTACAAGGGTCGTGGGATATCGAATTATAGCCACAAACTTAGGGCCTACCCGAAGAGGCTGAAATGTCAATGTAGGTATACTTTAGGAGCCTTTATCGGCACCATAACTTTTGTTAATACAATAAAGTAGCTTTCGGGACTTTATAATCAATTCAAAAACTTTGCACATTAAATATATCAGTTGGCCGGGGTTATTATTAGCTGTACTTATCTTAATGCAAACGCTTATCTCGAGAACCATCTTGTATTTAGTGTTATACTTTGTCTAATTAAGGGCTGGGTATAGGCATTATTAACTAAAAGTAATTAGGTATAATAAGGCTTTATACCTAGACAAATCGACCTTTATAGGCGATTATATTGGACGAAGCTTATTTAACTATGGTCATAGGACTTACCACAAATTATTTCCGTTTCAAAAAAAAGTTAAGCTTAAAATACACGGGTGACACTGACACTGCAACTTTACACACCTATAGAGCCCACACCTACAGCACACATTATAAAGACATTCGTGCATGTGGGCTCTATAGGTAAAGTTGCAGTGTCAGTGTCCCCCTTGTATTTTGAGCTTCATATATACCGTAATTCCCTTATATTTATCACTAGCGCCTTCATCGAAAATGTAGGGCGCTAGAAATGTAAGGCAAAGAGGTAGTCATTCTCGCCATAGTCCCTATAATCTTCCAGTAATAATGATTAAGTAGGTACTAGATATAGTTAATAACCTCATACATCGTTACATGATAGCGATAATTCATATTATCTCTCGGTAGCACACATATTACTTCGGCATAAACAACTACTGGCCGAAACATAAAGTAGTAGGTAGGTACTACAGCTTGTTCGAGCTCAAGGCTCCTGGGACATTGTCACTAGGTTCCGAGTATACGTAGAACATTTAACATGTATGTAGGAAGGTAGATATGTAGTGTTAACACAACCTTCTCTCCACTCGATAAAAATAAAACACAGGCCCGACGGACCCCGGGGAAATTTTGTCGATCATTTGTGTCAGTGGACTTGTGTCGATATGTTTATATTTAATTTTGACTAACGTCGATTTTAAACTCGGTATTGAGTTTTAAATTTAAAGAAAAAAAATGTCAAACATTTTTGAGAAGAGATCCTTTCATTGACGCAGAATATTTTTCTTCCTTCGTAGAAGTTGTTCTTCATTATAGTTCTTCATACCATTTTTCAACCACGGGTCACATAACATGGGTTGCAAAATGGGCATTACATGTCCAGTACATACGAGTACAAGGACATAGTTTGCGTGAGACTGATTACGAAAAAGTGGAGTCTGCTCGATATAATATATACCGTATTAGAACACAATTCTAATTTTACGGTTGTCTTTTGACGTAGGTATCAACTCCTATTATTGTCAAATCCTTTTTTTTTATCAATGATTTGTATATTGATAAAAAAAAAGGATTTGACGGAAGGAAGGATTTGTATGGTGGAAACATAAAATGTTCATTTTATGTTTTCACCCAAAAATGTCGAAACAAAAAAGCCATACCGTTCGTTGTCTCTTTTGTTGTTTTGTTCCGAAAAAAGGGTCAAGTGCGAGTCGAACTCGCGTGCCGAGGGTTCCGTACCTATCCATTTATCGGCAAAATACAATAAAGTGGTAATGCCAATTGTATGGGCGCCAATACAACTCAAAAGACTAGCTTAACTGGCGCCAACTATGTATGTATGGAAACACTCTTTAACTTTTGGACTTTTTGAAACTTAATAATCTATTTTTATTCTAAGTGCTTAAGCGTGCACCGGGCTTTTATAGAAATACTAGCTGACCCGGCAAACGTTGTTTTGCCTTATAAATTATAGATAGTAGCCGATTCTCAGACCTACTGAATACGTATACAAAATTTCATAAAAATCGGTCAAGCCGTTTCGGAGGAGTACGGTAACTAACACTGTGACATGGAAATTTTATATATTAGATATTAATGGAAAAATGCTTCTACAAAGACTCATCGCTCGATCGACATAGAGCGGCCTAAGTTGTGTTAAATGGTAAAGGTACAGATGCAAAGATTCAACGTATAAGTCACCGACGCCGGTAGACTAATTGGTCAAGTCATTGCTCCCGGATTGAGAAAAGATGCGTTCTTGTTCAAATCCCGCTCGTCAATCGTTTTTGCAAAAGTATTTTTCCATTAAAATATTTCTTTTTTTGAGACTTTTCCTTTCTTTGTGGGTCTTGTGGGTATTCTAGTTTAAAAAAAAACCCGGCAAGTGCGAAACTCGCGCACGAAGGGTTCCGTAACACTATCACAATTGGGTACCGAACCCTAAAATCACCCAACCAATTACCAATTTACCAATTTACCAATTTACCAATTTTACCAATTTTAAAATTTGATTCGATTCGATTCTTACTTCCATCATACGACCACAGTCCACACCACTAAAACAAAATAAAACTTTGGCACAAAGACAATCTGAAACTTATAATTAAGAAACTCTTTGGTAAGTGAAAGCAGACTGGTATATTTGACAGATAGGGTAGCCATTTTGAATTTCATGACCTACTCGATTCGATGTTTTTGAAACACGTTTGTTGTATGGGAGCCCCTCTTAAATATTTGTTTTATTTTGTTTTTAGTATTTGTTGTTGTAGCGGCAACCGAAATACATCTTCTGTGAAAATTTCAACCGTCTAGCTATTACGGTTCATGAGATACAGCCTGGTGACAGACGGACAGACGTACAGACGGACTGACGGACAGACGGACAGACGGACAGACGGACAGACGGACAGACGGACAGACGGACAGACGGACAGACGGACAGACGGACAGACGGACAGACGGACAGACGGACAGACGGACAGACGGACAGACGGACAGACGGACAGACGGACAGACGGACAGACGGACAGACGGACAGACGGACAGACGGACAGACGGACAGACGGACAGACGGACAGACGGACAGACGGACAGACGGACAGACGGACAGACGGACAGACGGACAGACGGACAGACGGACAGACGGACAGACGGACAGACGGACAGACGGACAGACGGACAGACGGACAGACGGACAGACGGACAGACGGACAGACGGACAGACGGACAGACGGACAGACGGACAGACGGACAGACGGACAGACGGACAGACGGACAGACGGACAGACGGACAGACGGACAGACGGACAGACGGACAGACGGACAGACGGACAGACGGACAGACGGACAGACGGACAGACGGACAGACGGACAGACGGACAGACGGACAGACGGACAGACGGACAGACGGACAGACGGACAGACGGACAGACGGACAGACGGACAGACGGACAGACGGACAGACGGACAGACGGACAGACGGACAGACGGACAGACGGACAGACGGACAGACGGACAGACGGACAGACGGACAGACGGACAGACGGACAGACGGACAGACGGACAGACGGACAGACGGACAGACGGACAGACGGACAGACGGACGGACGGACAGACAGCGAAGTCTCAGTAATAGGGTCCCGTTTTTACCCTTTGGGTACGGAACCCTAAAAATGGTTGTAGGTCAACAGAAAGAACCATTTCCAAAACCTATAGGGTACATCCGGTCAAAGCAAGCCGTGCCTAACTTATTGCTATAACTTTGTTAGAGGTAACGAAAGTGGCAGCTAGTCTCTAGTCTGTAACATGAAACTTTAATAAGCAGAGAATCGATGCAAAGTACATATTTGAGGTTTAAATATTCCACGGTAAGCAACTCAAGCAAGCCAACCAAGTATAAATATAAACTCTCACATCCGAAACAAATAATTGTCTTAGAACACCAAATATTTGCAAGCAGCTAGGATGCAAAGACAGAGATAGACACTCCTTTGCATGTAAAGTACCTGACGATTGCAATGTTATCTAGACTTTAGAGACGACGTCGTTTCTCAATTAATATACCACTCTAGAACAAACTAGACTACTTAACTTTTGCTACAGCATAATAGACATTTCAGGCTACTAAGTAGACATTATCCCATATCAGCTTTGACGAAAATACGGTATGTTTCGGCGAGGGTAACATAATACAATAATCGAGATTCTAAATGTCTAGGTGAACATATTTGGGCTCTGTAGCCCGGGTCTAAAATAATGTGGCTATACGGTATCATCTGCCTGTCGTAAAAGGCGACCAAAAGAGGCCGCGGCTACGGCCGCGGTTTGTCACCACCCACCGGCCTGAGTCGTAGCGCCAAGAGTCCGTGTTTCAATATGTTGGCCGGCGCAGCCACTAGGGAAGACGAGTCAGATCTTGTTCCAATGCCGTCTTCCTTCTTCTAGATGAGCGTGTTACATCTTAGATCATATCATCAGAACTCATCAGGTGAGTGAGATAGTGGTGAAACGCTCATCTATCGGGTGTAAAAAAACTTATTTTGTATTTTATCTTTTATAAAAAAATATAAATACCTACAATTTATTTTAATCAATGTTATAGCCGCATTTTTGGTCGTAATTAACTGCTTTTTGACGTGTCTGCCTGTGTAAAATCTTATGACAGTAACGACTAAATTATTACTAACCAGCTGTGCCCGCGACTTCGTCAGCGTTTTTCGAACACCTACTTATCGCTGTGCTCTCCCCTCCGGACCTCTGAGGTGTTCAGACGTGTGTCGTGCGGTTAGTGCAATTGATTTTTAATCAAAGTTATATAGTGACTGTTGGGAGTTCCTGCGTGCGAAATTTTGTTTATCTTGGCTTATCAACGTGAGTGAAACTTGGTACTCTCCATCTTTTCGATAAACACAATCTTTACCACGATGTCACTCCCCATGCCTCCCAATAAGCAAATTTCGAACTCTGACTCGAATCTACACAAACTGGATGAGCCAACTGAGACACTGGCAGAAATTGCCATGAATATGATGCGCGGTGCAGCTAATCCAGCGAAAAAGCGTCAACGTCCGGACGAGCCCTCATTGATAGATTCCATTGAAGACCTCAAGTCTTTCATACAAGGTGTAAAGGAAGAGCAAGACAAGAAATTTGACATACTGTTCACTGCAGTCGAAGAAATTAAACAGCAAACTTCCTCCATACAGTCTGCTTTTGAGTTTGCCAACGAGAAGTATGAAGCTTTGAGTCTAAAAGTAGAAAAACTGGAAAAAGTCCGAGAAAAGGATATGCTCCTTTTCAAAACCATAGAAGACAAACTTGAAGGATTTGAGCGTCATACGCGGGCACCTTGTGTCGAGATAAGAAACATTCCTGATATCCAATCTGAAACAAAGGAAAGACTCGCTGCAACGGTGTTAAACATCTCCGCTATACTTAAGATTCCATTGCAGAAATCTGACATAAAAGATGTCTTTAGGATCAACTCGAAAGCTAATTCCGCAGTGTCGCAGAAAACGATTTTAGTTGAATTTACTACAATATTGAGCAAGGAAAAATTTATACAGCAGTTTAAGCAGTTCAATAAAGTAAGTCGGCTGTCTACGGAACATCTCAAAATTACTGGTGAGAGTAGGCCAATCTTTGTCTCAGAAAATCTCACTGCAAAGATGAAACGGCTATTTTTCCTAGCTCGTGACTTGGCCAAAACGGAGCAATACAAATACTGTTGGGTGACCAACGGAAAAATATTCATGCGGAAAACTGACGGTGAATCCCTAACAAGGATCAACTCTGAGCATGATCTTCAAAACATCAAGGCGAAATCAACACAGACAATTACAACGCAATGACTGGTATGGACTCCGACTCTACTCTATTCGGCGGCGCTGCGGCATCTTCACTCTTCAATAATAATCTACAGATTATATTACTTTAGTCTTACGTTAGTTATAATAATATTCCATAGGCCTATTTTTAGTTTTAGGTACATAACCAGCACCTTATTTAACTGCATTTACTCTGCATACACACAAACGCTTCTTACGCATAACTCTCCTTGTTTACTGTCGGTGTCATGGGTGCGAGATGATCTGCTCTGGGTGATCCTACCATTGCCTATATATCCTCCGTATAGTAAACCTTCTGTTATACAACTTTATGATAATTATGGATAGTATCTCTTCTGAAATTGACTCTATTTCTGTTTCGGATGCATTTATTGCCTCCCCCGAAGATAGTCTCAGATATATTCACGAATATGGCTGCTTGATGAGTTTTAAAATTCTTCTCGTTAATATACGTAGTGTTAGTCACAACATAGACGAATTATTAATTTTAATCAATAGACTACACACTCCCTTAGATCTCATCATTCTGACCGAATGCTGGCTTAGTAAGTGTCCTCAACTTCCTGTCATTTCTGGTTTCAGAGCTCATAAATCTGGTTTTCGGAACCAAAATGATGGAGTAATTGTTTACACTAGCGATTCCCTTACTTGCACAGTTAAAGAACATTTAATAATAGATACCAGCTGTCTAAGAGTAGACATTGGCGATGAAACTACAATATTGGCCATCTACCGATCTCCGTCCGTCAAGGACCTAAGTAACTTCAGAAATAGCCTCGATGTCACACTTGGTTCCTTGAGTTCAAAACGAAATGTGGGGGTTATTGGTGACATCAATATCAATATTGCATCTCATGGTAAAGACCCTGATACTGACGACTACCTAAATCTACTAGCGTCTCACGCTATGCTTCCTACCCACACTATCCCGACTAGGAAACAAAGCTGTCTGGATCATGTCTTTGTTAAAAGCGCACAGAATACATCTATTGGGGACTGTCAAGGTGCGATCACACTGGTATTAAACTCAATCATAACCGATCATTACCCCGTTTTTACCTGTCTAAGTTTTAATGCAAAACTAACTATAGAATCGAGCTTGACTTACAAAAAAATGGACATAACTGGCATTAAGAACAATTTAGAGAAAACCAATTTTGATTTTATTTTTGGATGCTCGGACGTTGAAGTTGCCACAAATGCCCTATTATCTACTATCTCTAACATAATAAACTCAAATAGTAAAAACATCAAAATCCCGTCTAGAAAACGAACCCTAAAGCCATGGATGACCCCTGGCCTACTGCGATGTATCAAAAACAGAGACAAACTATATTTAAACACAAAGAAAAATCCTGAAAATCCCATTCTGAAGACCACATACTTGCGTTACAGGAATCATTGTAACAATCTGCTAAAAAGAGTCAAATGTACCTATGAAAGAACACTCTTGCGGGAGGCGACGGGAAATCCTAAGGCACTCTGGGATCTAATCAAAAAATTTACCTATTTATCTTCTTCTAGGTCGCATAGTCTAAATCTTCTTAAGACAAGAGATGATACGCAGTCATCTATCAATTCGGTAAATAGGTTTTTTGCCACCATAGGTTCAGTGCTCGCCAATAATATTCAAACAAATCTGAATACCGCCGCAGGGAGTTATCCGTCAGAGTCTGGTACAAACTCATCTCATGTAGATTCAATGGTTTTATCTTATACTGACTCGCGAGAAATTGAACTTATTATAAACAGTCTTAAGAATTCCACCTCACTTGGCTGGGATGGTATCTCAAACAACTTACTAAAAGAGATAAAGCGATATCTGATCCCCTATCTGAGTTACATTTTCAATGCTTGTATTGCTTCTGGTACCTTTCCAATCGCATTCAAACGTGCACTTGTACATCCAATCCACAAGGGTGGTAGCAGAGACTGTGTTGATAACTATAGACCTATATCAATTCTCCCCTCATTTTCAAAAGTATTTGAGAAAATTATCAATAAAAGGCTAGTTAATTTTTTGGAATCAAATTCGATCCTAAGTTCTAACCAGTATGGTTTCAGATCTGGTAAAAGCACAGAAGATGCTGTCCTGGAGTTAACGAGCACTATTATACTAAATTTGGATAAAAAACTAAAAACAATAGGCATTTTTCTTGATTTATCTAAGGCTTTCGACACAGTTTCTGTACCCAACCTTGTGAAAAAGCTGGAAGGCGTCGGAGTGAGAGGCCAGGTGTTAAGGTTACTTTCAAGCTATCTAACTGACCGATCGCAGCGAGTGGTGATAGGTGATATATGCAGTGATGATGAAAACATCTACTACGGTGTACCACAGGGTAGTGTCTTAGGACCTACCCTGTTTCTTGTTTATATTAATGAACTGTGCAATATGTCAATTCCCAACTGCAGAATCATTTCCTACGCGGACGATACCGTTTTGCTTATACACGGTAGCTCCTGGGCAGAGGTTCAGACTCTTGCGAATAACGCTTTGAATAGTGTAACTAATTGGCTAGCAACGAACCTTCTAACTCTGAATATCAGTAAAACCAAGATAATACCATTTGCGTTAACTAAAGCATCACTTCCCCCAGATTCGTTTAAAGTTAAAATCCACAAGCCTTATCAGGGGGGTGAAGTTGGCTCACAAACTACTTTTGAAGAATTGGCTACGTCTAACGTTATCAAATATCTTGGTGTAATGATAGACCAGAACTTGGACTGGCACCAACAAATAGATTATGTCTCCACGCGCTTAAGAAAACTTATATTTGTTTTTAAAAGACTGCGCTCGCGTGCAGATACCTCTACGCTCAAAAGTGTTTACCTTGCCTTGGCACAATCGGTTCAGTCATATTGCCTTACGGCTTGGGGTGGAGCTCCAAAAACATCACTTCTTCGAGCTGAAAGAGCCCAGAGAGCAATACTCAAGATCATGCATAATAAGCGCAGGAGATTTTCAACTACAGAACTGTATGCCTTAAGCAGAGTCCTAACCGTAAGACAGTTGTTTATACTGCTGACAGTATTACGTAAGCATTCCGAGACCCCTTTTAACCATAGTCAGACCGAAGTTCGTAGAAGTGATATTGTTCACAAACTACTGCGACATAGAACTGTTACAGCTACACGGTTCTATAAGTACTTGAGTCCTAATATCTACAATAAAATTAACAGAAATTTAAATATATACCCCTTAACATCCCGCGAAGTTAAAAAGAAACTAACCACCTGGTTAATGACTTTGAATTACATAGATACTGAACTACTTATGGATTATACTAGACTATAGTAGGGTAAAATAGCAAACGAGTCAGTGTCGTGTAGTGTGCGTGCCTGAAATGAGTATGACGTGTTGTATCCATTTTTAATTTAATTAAGATAATTATTTATTAAGCTATTGCACAGTTTTTATCGCGGGCTTTGAGTGCGGCGACCTAATCAAGAATTTCCGTAACGAAAATAAAACCTAAAACCCCCACTCCAATTCCCTCGCGGTCAATTCAATATTTATTATTTTAATTTTTCTAATGGTAATAATAAACCTACAACGTATTAAGTCTATCCTGAACTAACATGTCTAATACTGTTGGGATAACGCGATAAAATAACTGCAAACCACAGGACAAACAATAATAGTACATTTAAAAACAATTCTTAGCGTTTTCGCAATTTATTTTGGTGTGTTGCCACCCAGTAAACTTGGTTCCTAGAAATTTAATTACAAAATGTAAAATTTGATTACGAACGACAAAGCCACATCTAGTTGCAACAACATCTTTGTTATTCATTGAATGTTCCGAATGGACTCGCCCGTTTGCATTGGGACGAGCCTACTTTATTCAAGTATACCCACACCCATGAGTGTATTTGTCTTGCAGAGAAATCGGCAGTGATAAAGGTGTTTTTAGTGCAGCATAACTTTATTTAACAAAATTAAATAGTCAAAATGGTTTTTGTGTGTTTGTGTGCTGTGCTGGTTTGCGTGTTGGATTCCGGTTTTTGTCTCGTATTGCTAAGTACCCGTGCTACATACCCAGGTACCTTTTCTTATTAGTACCAATTATTCAATTTCTTTATACTTAGCTTATTGAATAGTCAAAATAATTCAGCACTAGGAAAAGTGATTAGTGATTACATAGTGATTAATCGACAACTATACACAGTATTTATTATCCATCGTACTTCGTCAAAACCTAAAACTACAGAACCGATTGTGATGCATAGTTGATAAAAATGCCTAGGCTTGTGTTGTTATTAAGGTAATGTTATGTGGTTATTAAGTGATGTTGATGGTACCTTTTTACTTCTACTAATCTCAATAATCATCACAAAAATAACAAAAATTATATTAACATACCTACCTCTGCATAACATATGTGTGCCTGCCTACCTTTGTCTGTTTAAGTTGGAATTCTTGGACTGAGTAATTTAATTTATTTCTTTTACTTTAACAAATTGTTTCCATGTTTTGTTTTGTTCTATCATACATTGTTATAATTTACATATACCTAAGTACCTATCAATTTATTGTTTTTCGGAACATATACATGTCGGAGGATCAAGCCCGACAGTTGAACGCAAGCGTGAGTCACGCGGTCACGCTTGGACGCGGCCGTAGCAGCGGGCGGTCGAGCATTCTTACGCTGGACGCCGTACCGAGCGGACGTGTCTGTTCTGATTATTTGCAATAAAATTAGTTTACTTCGTTTGTTACTTCGTGTCGTTTTATTTGTACTCTTGCTCGAGGCTACCCACGATGGAGGACAATGTCACCGAGCGCCCACGGAGCCCCATCCTCGACCATGCTGCGACATCAGAAGTGGCATCACCTCGAGCACAACGGCAAACATTTGAACATTTGCAACCGCCACAAACCAACGAAGAACTTTTGCGAAAAATGTTCGAATTGCAAAACAACAACATGCTGAGTCTGATTGAAGCAATCAAACAACCGACAAATACGAACAGTAAGAATATCAAACTACCCGAATACGATCCTGAAAAACCCGATGCAGACGCACGAGCTTGGTGCAATACGGTTAGTCTTTGTTTTGATGAATATCCGTTACAAGGAGGACCGCTAATAATAGCGCTTAGCAGTGCCTTGAAGGGAAGTGCTTCGCAATGGCTTTCACATGTGTCGTTTCCCGGCATGCAGTGGTCCCAGTTTCGAGAATTGTTTACTGCCAGGTACGACACTATCGAGACATCAACAGCTACCCTCATTAATTTACATGGTAGTAAACCGAGAGAAAACGAGTGCCTATCGGTTTATGCTGCGAGACTAATGACAAAGCTAACCGCGAAATGGCAAAATATGACCAAAGAGGAGACTATAGTATCGACTGTGTTGGCACATCTCACGCAGTTTGATAAGCGTTTGCTTCGATTAGCTTTTACGACGGAGATCACGTCAAGAGATAAGCTGCAGCGCGAACTGCAAGCCACCACATTTATGAAAAGGAAAGCGCCACAAACAGTGGATGAGTCGCGCACGGATTCAAAACGCATAAAGACAGGAACTGCAAGATGTTTCCAGTGCGGCAAAGTGGGCCATCGTGCGCTAGAGTGTCGTTCGAAGGAAAGAAGACCGATGACAAAGACGTCCGGGTCATCTTCCACCACCAACAACCAGCAGTCACGAGTCGTTTGCTTCCGGTGTGGCGGGTTAGGCCACTTTTCGTCGAAATGTAACAACAGACCAGGCGTCAGCAGTGCCGGTGGCGGCGGAAGGATGACGACGCCGGGGACGAGTGCAGCGGGATCATCGCCCGCGGCTGAACGTGAGCGCCAGGTCAACGTGTGCAGCATGAGCAGTCCACGTGGTCAACTAATTAACAATTGTGAGTCATATTTGTTTTGTTTTGATTCTGGAGCTGAATGTTCCCTAATTAAAGAAAGTATCGCAAACAAGTTTTCTGGAATACGAGTTAACAATGTTGTAAAATTAACGGGGATAGGTCAGCATAGTGTATATAGCACGCTTCAAGTTTTAACTAGAGTATCTATTGGTGATTTCAATCTAGAAATTTTATTTCATGTGGTGCCTGATAGTTTTATGAGCGAGGATATTTTTGTTGGTAGAGAAATTTTGTCTATGGGTTTTAATGTTAACGTTTCGTCCGATAGTGTTGTTCTGTCATGTCCTAAAAATATTTTGATTTGTGGGCAATCACGTGATAGTGACCTTTTAGATTTTGACAACATAGATACCGATGTACCCGCAGAATATAGGTCGCATTTAGTCACAGTTTTAAAAGAATTTTCGACGTCTTTTTCCCGGGGTGTAGCTACGTCTCGTGTAAACACAGGTCAGCTTGAAATTCGTTTAATTGATCCTACCAAAACAGTTCAGCGTCGTCCATACCGCCTCGGTGCGACCGAACGACAAATTGTTCGTGAAAAGATCGGTGAACTGTTAGAAGCAGGTGTAATTAGGCCCAGTTGTTCGCCGTTTTCCAGCCCTGTATTATTGGTGAAAAAGAAGGATGGTTCTGATCGCATGTGCGTCGACTATAGGGAGCTAAACGAGAACACCGTTGCTGATAGATATCCACTTCCGCTGATTGAGGACCAAATTGCTAGATTAGGCGGGGCAAAATGGTTCACCTGTTTAGACGCCATTAGTGGTTACCATCAAATTCCTTGTGAGTCATCCTCGATAGAGAAGACTGCGTTCGTTACGCCCGACGGCCAATGGGAATATTTGACCATGCCGTTTGGTTTAAAGAACGCTACGTCTGTGTACCAACGAGCTATCATGAGAGCTCTGGGAGAGCTAGGTCACTCTTTCGTTGTCGCTTATGTCGATGACCTATTAATTCTGGCATCAGATGTAGAGCAGGCGGTAGAGCGCCTTCGTATTGTTCTAGAGACCCTGTCCAAGGCGGGATTTTCTTTGAACCTAAAGAAGTGCGCGTTTTTAAAACGTAGAGTCGAGTACTTAGGATTCATTGTAGAGGATGGTAGAGTCATGCCAAATCCTAAGAAGATAGAGGCCCTGACTCGCCTTCCTCCTCCAACCACCGTCACGCAACTTAGACAATTTATAGGCTTGGCGTCTTATTTTCGCCAATTCGTTCACGGATTTTCTAAAACAATGGCTCCTTTATTCAAGTTGACTAGTGGTAAGGGCTGTGACATCAAATGGCAACCCGCTCATGAGCAGGTTAGGCAGCAAATCATTGCACGTCTGACTTCGCAGCCTGTGCTACGTATCTTTGACCCGAACCTTCCAATAGAAATTCACACGGATGCGAGTGCAGAAGGATATGGAGCTGTTTTTATCCAAAAAGTTGATGGAAAGCAACATCCAGTTGCGTATTATAGTCGTCGTACGTCCCCTCCCGAATCTAGGTATCACTCCTACGAGTTGGAGACATTGGCGGTAGTAAACGCGGTAAAGAATTTCCGACACTATCTTCAGGGTCGCAAATTCATAGTCGTCACCGACTGCAACTCTGTCAAAGCCACCAAAAGTAAGATAGAGCTTTCCCCGCGGGTACATAGATGGTGGGCTTACCTGCAGTCATTTGACTTTGATATTGTTTATAGAGAAGGGTCTAGGATGAAACATGTCGATTGTCTTTCTCGTAACCCACCGGGAACCTCCCCCTCGAATACCACAATGCGAGTAGATCAGAAACGAGTCAATATAGCTGAACTTTCTAGCAATTGGCTTCAGGTAGAACAAGAAAGAGATCCTGAAATTCAGAAAATTCTGTCGGATCTTCAGAATGAAGTAGTATCTGATGATGTAAGAAAGACTTATGAGATCAGGTCAGGTATTCTCTATCGTAAGTTGGAAAGGAATAATAGGAATCGTTGCTTACCTATAGTTCCTCGTGCATTTAAGTGGTCGGTTATAAACAATATTCACGAGTCATTGATGCATCTGGGATGGGAGAAAACGCTTGAAAAGACTTATGAACATTATTGGTTTCAAGGCATGTCTAAGTTCGTTAGGAAATTCGTCGAGAATTGCATCACTTGTAGGATTTCAAAACCGAGTTCTGGTAGAATTCAGTCGGAACTGCACCCGATTCCCAAGGCAAGTATTCCATGGCATACGGTGCATATCGATGCGTCAGGGAAGCTTAGTGGCAAGAACGACGTCAAGGAGTACGTTTTCGTCTTGATAGATGCTTTCACAAAGTTCACATTGCTTTCTCACTCCTTGCATATTGATAGTAAAAGTAGCATTAGGGCTCTAGAATCTAGTGTAGCTTTATTTGGTTCACCCATTCGCGTAATTGCTGACCAGGGCAGATGTTTCGCTAGTAAAGAATTTGCAGACTATTGCAAGAGTCGAAACATTCAGTTGCATCTCATCGCTACCGGTGGCAGTCGTGCCAATGGGCAGGTAGAGCGAGTGATGAGCACACTGAAAAGTATGTTGACTGCGGTTGAGTCAAGTAAGGATAGTTCTTGGCAAGATGCGCTAGGAGAAGTTCAACTAGCAATGAATTCAACTGTTAATCGGGTAACGAAAGCTAGTCCGCTAGAGTTAATGATCGGTAAAGTGGGACGACCTCTGGGATTAATGACAATAGCTGATGATGAAGCTAATGAAGTTGATCTTGATGCGATACGGGAACGTGCAGCTCAGAATATTAGTCAGTCTGCAATGTACGATAAAGCTAGATTTGATAGGAATAAGGCGAAAATTAATCGTTTGGGTGTGGGAGACTATGTTCTCATTGAAAATGAGGAGAGGAACCAAACAAAACTAGATCCCAAGTTTAAGGGACCTTTTAAAATTATAGAGGTTTTAGAAAACGACAGGTACCTTCTGAAGTCCTTAACTTCAAAGAGAACATACAAGTACCCACACGATAGAGTAAGAAAGGTACCGAACCCAGAGGGTCCGTTAGATGTAGAAAATTATTCAGATGTAGAGGATGCTAATGTTGATAGTATCTAATCATACTGTACCTAAGCGTTGTGGCGTTGTAGAATAATGAATATCGATTGTGTTATCCTTGTTTTCGTTGTAGCGAAAATGAGATGAGTCGTTGGTGCGACGACATGCTTCTGTGGTTATCCTTGTTTTCGTAGGTGCGAAAACGAGATGAGTCGTAGGTGCGACGGCATGTTTAAGGGTTTACCCTCATCTCCGTTGGTGCGGAAATGAGATGAGCTGCTAGAGCAGCGCTATCGATTATTAGTTGTGATCAATGTGGAATTTTGAATTGTTCGATTTAGTAATAAAATGTGATTTTTGATAGATTCCTGTAATGATGTGATTCGTTCTGTTATTAATTGTGTTGATTAAAAGTAATCATTGTCATAGTACCCTTTAAAAGAGAATTTTATTTTAAGATGTCTATGGTTCCCAAATGAACTCTAAGTAATAGTCAGAATAGCCGAACAAAAGTACTGTGGTCAAATGTTTTACAGGTTGCCCACACGAGGACGTGTGATCCATCAGAGATGGCCGTGTCGGAGGATCAAGCCCGACAGTTGAACGCAAGCGTGAGTCACGCGGTCACGCTTGGACGCGGCCGTAGCAGCGGGCGGTCGAGCATTCTTACGCTGGACGCCGTACCGAGCGGACGTGTCTGTTCTGATTATTTGCAATAAAATTAGTTTACTTCGTTTGTTACTTCGTGTCGTTTTATTTGTACTCTTGCTCGAGGCTACCCACGATGGAGGACAATGTCACCGAGCGCCCACGGAGCCCCATCCTCGACCATGCTGCGACATACATATCTGCTTCTCTTGGGATGAGCGTTAAAGACAGCGTCACAGTTTATAACTAAGGCTGATCTTTAACGATTATACTACACTTGTATTTTAATTTTACGTTCTGAATAAATATTTTTGTATTTTTTGTATTTTGTATTGTGCAAAAATCTATGCTTAAACGGACGACCAGGGAAGACTGTTGCTGAGCTGAAGACAATCATGGCAGAGTCTGTTTAAGTGTTGATTTTGCGCAGCGGTAGGTAACTTGTAAGTAGTGTAGGTAACGACAAAGTAGCCTTAGTAGAAAATATAAAAAAATTAACCTGACTTCAAAAATAGAAGAAATTAAGCCCCCTCGGCGTTCCTCCTTCCGCAAGTGCCGAGGTCAGTGGGAATTCCTCGCGGACTACATCCACCTACTCGGACGGCCTCATCTCTGTCCCGAAGGACAATCCCTTTCCAAGAGGCACGGACACGCCACTATCTCAAGATTGAGAGTCTCGAGATAGCCGGCGGTAATCCTAGGCTCCGAAAGCCCCAAGTTCACCACCCCGGGCTGACGCGATTTTTAAAGTGGTTTTCTTCCACGCGGCCTTCCCTCCTTGCCGAAAGGACCCTCGGACCCGTTGACGCAGACTTGCGGTTGACTGACAGGCCCTGGCAAAAACCACGACGGCCCGGCACCCCCTCGTAATTTTTTATAGTGGTTTTCTTCCACGCGGCCCCTTCCTTGCGAAAAAGGATCCCCGACCCCGCTGATGCGGGTTCACGGGTTAGAAGCCAGGCAAGCCCGGCTTCCCACCTTGTGCGCCTTGCAGCTTCACTGCCCGCCGCCCAGCTACTGAGTCCCCCCACTACGGTAAGGTGGACGTACATCGGGAGGGAAACTACACGCAATCTGAAAAACTGCCCGACTTCAGCTTACATAACAAATAAGTTGGTGGTACTGTATAGGAGAAGTTATTTTGTCCCTTTTTTCTGAAGTCGGTTTTAATTTTTTTAATTTGTCTTATTTTAACCTTTTTGGTGCATTCTTGACTGCCAATAAAAATCATCAAAATTGTAACCGTAACTTTAATCACTGAGGAGTTTTTCTGATGAGAAAGTGGTTTCATGTGGTCCATCAAGTTGTACCTAGTACTTCATAATATTATATTGATGGAAATCCATGCATTCATACATACATACATACAAACCATATACGGATCGAATTAAGAACCTCCTCCTTTTTTGAAGTCGGTTAAAAATAGATACTACTCATAAAATTTTTCATTTAGTATCTTCCAAAAACAGACATCTTTCAGTTACAATTTTAGTTTACCTATAGATTTTTGAATTATCGGTCGGTCCGACCAAAAAGTTTCTTCAACAGTTTCAAACAAATTTTAAATTTCGAACGTCACAAATTATCATTCGGAGAAACGCAGTAGGCCTTCTGGACATACGGATAGGTCCAATATCTGTTTTTTTTTTGAATTTCCGGATAACCGGTTTTTTTGTTCTAATTTTTCGATATCCAGATATCCGGAAATTATGTGTTGATTGCTCACAACATACTTCTTTAGTACAACATTGAAATCAATTAGGAGAAAATTAGAAAAATCACTTTTTTCCGGATAACCGGACTTAATATCCAGATAAAAATACCCTTAAGCCTAATCGGGGTCAAAAGCTATCTGCATACCGAATTTGGTTAAAATCGTATGAGCCGTTTCTGAGATTAGCGTAGTCAAAGCCACACACAAACAGACAAACAGACAACCTTTTTATTTTTTTAATAGGTTCTTTTGCGTTAATAGATACCCATAATATTTGTTTTTTTTTAGTATCTTCAAAAAACAGACAAACAGACAAACAGACAACCAGAAAAACAGAAAAATAGGTTCTACTGCGTTAATAGATACCCATACAATTTATATTTTTTTTATATCTTCCAAAAACAGACACCGCTAAGTTACGATTTTATTATATGTATAGATAGATTACTACCACGTAATTTTTAGAACTTTTCTTCCAAATTGTCCATTGAGCTTAGTCAGAGACCTTAAAACGCACATCAGAAGGCGATGCTTATTAATTTTTCTAATGAAACGGCTCATGCCCTAATTAGCTCAGGAGTTTCATAAGCTCGCTTGCGTATAAAAGTTCGAAATGTTTTCTATTTTTAAGGATGAAGGCGAAATATTTTCCCCCACTCTGCCTGCATAAAACATGCATGAGCGTGCTAATAGACACCCCTAGGGACTTACATTTATTTGGTATTTTGATTTTAGTTTATTTATTTTGGTCTTTCATTTAATCTAGCTGTAGGTATATTGGATGATTTTCTTTTTATTTATTACACTTACTTATTTTGCTAACTAATTATACCTATGTTTAGATTACAAAAAAAACTGTAAATGTATTGCGCTTTCGTGAATAAATGATAATACCCGATTCTTTGTCTGCCTGTTCATTCCAGCCCATTGCTATATTTTTGCTATTTATAAAACTTCAGTGAATAAATACTTAGATCCGGATTGGGATCGGAAATAAAAGTAGCCCATGTACTCCTCCATGATCCCTTTTTATATGTACTTTTATGCAGTGTGAAATGTAGCATCCGGAAGTAGGTACCTACTACAGAGCGCCGCGAAGTGCCAACTACTATGTTTTTAAACTGCGCTACTACTAAGGAAATCGTAATCAGGTCAAATCCTAAAATTTAACTTCATAATACAAGAAGAAGTTTGCATTATACAACATGACAACATTATACGACTGACCACGAAGCTGGATAAAAAAATCTATTCATTTTTAATTTTGTAATATGCATGCCACATTCAGCCTTCCTTCATTCAGCCAGTGAGTTCTTAAAAGGAGTTTGGCCATTTAACTTGACATATAAATATAATAAATAAAATATTGCACGACGTTACCCACAGCGCAATATAGCCCCAACCTAGGCTTGTACTATGGGACTAGACAACGGATAAAATACATAGCTATCATACTTTTTTTTTTGTAAATAGATGCATATACGTAGCAAACACCAAGACCAGATACAAATATTTATTTTTAAGCATAAATACTTGCATTCGGCGTGAATCGAACCCGCAACCACCTGCATTGCAGCCGGGCTTTACCCCGACGCGCCACTGAGGTCGTCTATAAACGAGTAAGTTTGCATTACAAACTAACTGGCCACGAAGCTTGAAGAAAACTTAAAAAAAAAAACAATCAATAATTTTTAAAATTTATGATTTAAATTCTCTTTTAAATTCAGCCAGTAAGCTTTACAATGAAGGACTAATACATGTCCTTGAGGCTTTAGAGTGTTAAGCCGCTTTTTGTCTTGCCAACGTTGACTAACAAATAAAAAAACTTTTGATTACATCACGAAAGTATTAAAGTATTTAATAAAAAAACGGGATATTTACAATGAATTCGTTTATTACCAGAGCTAGATATTCTCCCGTTCTCGTAAACAAGCCAGTTGAAATAACACAATTTGAAGCCATATTTGTACAGACAAACAACCATATTAGTTTAAAATTATAAATACTATCGTGACGAATAAAAAAATAGAACAAGAGCTCTCTACTATTCATGGTTTAGGCTGTATCTCGATCCGTCAGTCACTTAGGACAATTTCAATAAGTTTGTTCCTTTAGTTATTTCTATTAGGTAAATTTTACTTATTTAAGTAACAAAATCAAATTTAATCGGCTTTCTACGTTGTTTATGAAAGGCTTAAGATGGTAATGCGAGGGTAAACAAATTTATAGCCCTTCTATCTTCTATACATATCTATTTCTATAAAAATGCTTTGTCCTGACTAACTGACTGATGCATCAATTCACAGCCTAAACCACTGATAGTAAAGAGTCGAAATTTAGAGAGTGTATTCTGGTAAACATTATTTAAGATTCTTCTTTGACTGTAGACCTATAGTTTTGAATGGTTTGTATTTTATATAATACTAGCAGCTCCCCGCGGTTTCACCCGCATAAGTCCCGATCCCGTGGGAATATCGGGATCAAAAGTAGCCTATAGCCTTCCTCAATAAATGGACTATCCAACGCCGAAAGAATTTTTCAAATCGGACCAGTGGTTCCTGAGATTAGCGCGTTCAAACAAAAAAACAAACAAACTCTTCCGCTTTATAATAGTAATAATAGATTTAAATGCGTAAATCATACCCATAATCGAGGGTATTGAAGATACAGAGAACCCTTGGGAGTGACATAGGCAATTTTTATCTCGATATCCTCACGGGATTGGACAGAATTTATCGAATTGTTTGTAAAAACTGTTCAACATGTTTCGAGGCTTCCCTCTACAATTTTCTCTGTATTATTTATCACTAGGTTTTTCGTATTTTTATTTTTCACCGGTACTAAAGAAACTTTTTTATTTAAAAAATATCCTAATAAAAAAAGGAATCGAATTATATTGAGCTGATTGGTAAGTACAGCAAGCATTTTGTCGCCTCTGTACAGACCCTTCAATAATAACCAGTATTGACGGCCTCAGTATCTATTAAATTTATAGACTGCCCGTTTAAAAAATTCACTGCGGAATCCACCGTGAGACCTTGAATTATCTACAGAATCTGTCATAACCAGTATTGACGGCCTTGAACCACTGGCTGCAACGCAGATGGTTGCGGGCTCGATTCCCGCCAGGGATACGTATTTATGCTGACCGTAAATGTTTGTCTCTGATTCTGCATGTGTGTTTTCTATAATGTGATATATGTAGGTACATATTCAGTATTTAAAACAAAAAAAAATGTATTATTGTAATATATCCCTCACCCCGAGTACAAGCCTAGTTTGCCTAGTTTGGGTCTAGATGTCGTTGTGTGAAACGTCCTACAATATTTATTTTATAAATAAACTAAACTTTATTTTGCCAACTTTGGATTTTTCTGGTACAATGTAGGTTTAACGTTTAAAGAGTATTATTCACAGAACTACGATCTCACGTTTCACGATACGAACTCTCAAAGAACTTTCGAGAGTCATTTGTGGAAAATTTTACGAAAAATTCCTATAAAAATATGATCGCTTCGGCGATAAATCGACGTTTCACTGCACTGCAACATTGCACTGTTATTCTATCAAACCTGAACATCACTTTACAAGACACTTCCTTTTTTACTCACACTCTGGCCAAGATTAAAAACGACCTTAAATTTTCCGTCTTGCTCCAGCTTCGCACTCTGCCCAAGATTAAAAACCCGGCCAAGTGCGAAACTCGCGCACGAAGGGTTCCGTAGCACTATCACAATTGGGTACGGAACCCTAAAATTGTTTACAACAAATTAATTTTTAAATTTGATAGGAAAATGTGAAATATTAAGAATCGATTCTTACTTCGACCAAACGACCGAAACTCTCAAAAAAAAAAACTACGACAGAAAATCTGAAACTTATAAAAACTCTTTGGTTATTGAAGGCAGACTGGTATATTTGACCGATAGGGCAGCCATTTTGAATTCCGTGACCAACTGGATTTGACTCTGACCAATCAGAAGCGACCTCACATTGTAAGGAAATTTCCTTTTCGTTTTTGAAACACGTTTGTTGTATGGGAGCCCCTCTTAAATATTTGTTTTATTTTCTTTTTAGTATTTGTTGTTGTAGCGGCTACCGAAATACATCTTCTGTGAAAATTTCAACCGTCTAGCTATTATGATTAATGAGATACAGCCTGGTGACAGACGGACGGACAGACGCACAGTGGGCTGAAACGGGAAATCAGCGGACTTAGGAATCAAAGTTGATAATTCTAATCTTTTTAAACGGCGATCGCTAGAGCTAATTTAAACAATAAAAAATTGTTCTACAAGAATACTTAAATATGAATAATTCTCGAGGAAATCGACTTTGTGTGAAAAAAATGTATGAAACGACATATGTTTTGGTCTCTAGCTTCCAACTTATGGTCGATCCCGCACTTTGGGCAGCAATTTGTTATAGTATCGATTTTTACCTTTCACCTGACATTAAGAAGTCCTGCCCCGACCCGCCCTTTCGGAAAATAGAAGCGATTGAAAATGTTATGTTTTCAAGTTAACCATTTACGATCAAATCTTTACAAATTGTATTTTGTATGTTGTTGGATGTGACTAGTAAATCATAAAACAATGATAGGACACCTATTCTACATAACTTTTTGAAAATCGTACAATTTCGAGTTAAGCTAAATGTTTTTTTAAACATTGAAAAAAAAACATAGTATTGTAGTAGCAAGGTAAACAACCTCTTCCAGGTATAGATATACTTAGTGAAGGAACAACAGGTAAGTACTTCACTAAATAACAATAGGTAGCCTATCTACCTATTGTATCGTAGTACTTCAGTCTTAATAATAAGACCCACTTATTATTACGTTTCTAGGAAATTGCGGCATCCTTCAAAGACTACCTGTGATAATGAGTGTCCTTGCGGTTTTACTGATGAGTTGTAAAAGGGGATTAGATAGGTACTTTATGAATATGGCATGTTAGATAGGTTGTTGGGGGTGCGACTATTTAAGGGATGTAATGTAATTGCAACAGTCATTCGGATTTTGTCATTTGTCCCATAAACATTTCAATATTCGTGGTGATAATGGAGAATTTAGTGAACAATATTGACCTGTTTGTGTTGATGAGAATTGAGAACTGAATTAGACTCGTTTTCAGACTCTGCAAAACTTTTTGAACTTTAAAGGAGAGATTGGGAAAAGAGATCAATGAAGAAGAAAGTGGACAGTTAGTTAAGTTTTGCCAGAAATATTCATCGAAAATAGTTTTGAAGTGGCGGAAGGCAAATAGGACCCTACAAAGATTTTTAAAAATACACCGAGATTGGTTGGAGAGTTCAATAGAGTGGCCGGATGTAGTGTGTTCTAGTGAAAATGTTCATGAAATTCTTCAAGAAATTGACCCGGTTGATGCTCAGAAAGAAAATGTTCAACCTAGCACTTCGGGAGCATCTACTTCGACCTTCACACCCAGAAAGCAGTTTGAAGATTTGAGTGAACGGCAAAAGATAAGGCGTATAAGTCATTCACTTGACAAATCGCTTTCGTCGGAAGAATCGGGTGCTACTGCAGTGAGGGCCTTTCGTAACAGTGGAGAATTACGAGTAAGCAAAATTTTAGATCACCTTATGAAACACCCAGAAGATGCAGCTAAAGTAGAAGCGAGTTTAAAGGGAAAGAAATGAGAAGAAGCCTACACTCCCGATAAGGATTTGGGTCTTTTTGTGTCCCTTAAACTATCTAAATGGCAGTATATAAATTTAAGGGACTCGGCAAGTGAGCAAGGATGCGAAGTTTATCCATCCTATTATGCGATAAAATAAGCAAAAGAAGATTGTTATCCGCCCAAAAAAGACATCAGCATAAGTGAAGATGGCGCTCAAATTAAATTACAGGCACTTTTGACATTAACGATCACACGAATAATGGAAGCTAATAACATTCAAGCAGATTCCCGTGCAGAGTTGAAGCTTGCTAGCAAATGGGGATTCGATGGAGCTTCAGGGCAGAGTAATTATAAACAAAGAGGAGAATTCGACGATTCCAGCATTTTTATGGCTAGTTTGGTGCCTCTTCAGCTGCCCAATGAAGAAAATATCGTGATTTGGGAAAACGACAGACCTTCATCTACATTTTACTGCCGTCCAATATCTTTTAAATATATAAGAGAAACCAAAGAAGTGGTAACAACAGAGATGAATAGAATAAAGAAGGAGATCGCAACACTGATGCCTACAATTTACAAAAAGACAACGATTGGCCACAATTTATTACTTACTATGATTGACGGTAAGATTACCTCAATTATATCCGAGACGTCTTCTGCAGCTTGCGATATATGTAGTGCCAGGCCATTGGAGATGAACGATTTAGAAGCTGTAAGGTTTAAAAAAACATTTAGCTTAACTCGAAATTGTACTATTATCAAAAAGTTATGTAGAATAGGTGTCCTATCATTGTTTTATGATATACTAGTCACATCCAACAACATACAAAATACAATTTGTAAAGATTTGATCGTAAATGGTTAACTTGAAAACACAACATTTTCAATCGCTTCTATTTTCCGAAAGGGCGGGTCGGGGCAGGACTTCTTGGTGTCACGTGAAAGGTAAAGACCTATACTATAACAAATTGCTTCCCAAAGTGCGGGATCGACCATAAGTTGGAAGCTAGAGACCAAAACATATGTCGTTTCATACATTTTTTTCACACAAAGTCGATTTCCTCGAGAATTATTCATATTTAAGTATTCTTGTAGAACAATTTTTTATTGTTTTAATTAGCTCTAGCGATCGCCATTTAAAAAAAATAGAATTATCAACTTTGATTCCTAAGTCCGCTGATTTCCCGTTTCAGCCCACTGTGAGACGGACAGACAGACAGCGAAGTCTCAGTAATAGGGTCCCGTTTTTACCCTTTGGGTACGGAACCCTAAAAACGAACTTAGATTTTTCGTCTTGCTCTAGCGTTAGTTTAACTCGCCACAAATTGCCGGTCTAGCGCACATTTGATTTATCCTTTCCTGACTCTAAAGAATTCCCGTTTAAAACATACTACGGAAAGCGCCGTGAGCTGTCCGTAAGTTCTCTACAGATTCGGACATGCTTCAATCAAACTTTTAACTCTAAAAAAATAATGAAACTGTAAATAAACAATTACTTAAGAGGACAGTCTCCATTCACTTTCTCCATACAAACGTAGTCGACGTTTTTCTCCCTGGATAAAGATATTAGAGCAAATATGTTTATGCCATAAAACCTATATCTGTCATGACTATGCATCTACCTTTCGATTTTTTTCATTTTCTAATTAGAATAGTAATAAAAAATAAAAAAAAATTAAAAGGTAGATGCAAAGTCATGACAGATATAGGTTTTATGGCATAAACATATTTGCTCTAATGTCTTTATCCAGGGAGGAAACAGTCGACTACGTTTGTATAGAGAAAGAGTATAGAGACTGTCCTCTTAACTCTAAAAAACAATGAAACTGTAAATAAACAATTACTTAAAAGGAAATTCCTAAACGCACCGAAACGAAAACAGTGTTAGTCTTAAAAACAAAATAAGATAATTAAGAGGAGCGACCCAATTATTAAGGACTCTGTGTAGGCCTTTCGAAATAGAACGCACTTAATTTGTGAACCCTTGGAATTGGAGCATAACATTATGTGGATATAAAGTCTAAATCTGTTTGTTCCATTAAGTATTTTTAAGATGCCCCTTCACGACTCGTTTGATGCAAATTCGGTAACGTAACACTTATATTTTCGTTATATTTTCTCACATGAAATTATCCTCAAAAGATTAGAACTTATATATTGTTTTTAGGGCTTCGTACCCAAAGGGTAAAAAGGGGACCTTATTACTGAGGTTCCGCTGTCTATGCATCTGTCACCAGGCTGTATTTCATGAAACCTGATAGCTAGACAGTTGAAATTTTCACATATGATGTATTTCTGTAGTAATGTACTGTTTTGTAGTACTTTTCTGTAGTTTTTGTTTTTAGTACCTATTTGTATAACAACAAAGACTAAAAACAAAATAAAATAAATATTAAAGAGGCCCCTTAATACAACAAACGTGATTTTTAACATATAAACGCAAAGAAACCGCGATGTATTTTTACCACTAGCGCCATCTAGTCATAGAGTAATAAACTGGCGCCAGTGTTAAAATAAATTTTAACGTTCGCGTTGCGTTCATGGATTGGTTAGGTTAGGTTAGGGCTGGGTTCATTTTAGGGTTTCGTACCCAATTGTGATAGTGGTACGGAACCCTTCGTGCGTAGAACTCATTCTATAAATAAATAAAACATAAGTCCAAATATATTTTGCAACAAAATTGCGCCCAAAGGGCTGGTTCCATTAACTTAAGAAAGTATTCGTTGAATACGATGCCAATCTTGTTGGGCTATCTTAACGAAGGTAGTTTTAGAGCGAGTTATTACTCAGCTCGAAGGTGAAATGCGGTTTTAATGATTCTAAAAAGGGCACATACGCTCAGAGCCGATGGTGTGCGCTGCGTGCCTCGTAAACCACGCCATGTTTACGAGTTTACGAGCTCTCTCTTCCCCTCTCTCTCCTCTCTATAACATGTACAGTACACCCGAAGAGTAATGTACATTGTACAATCAGTATCATAAGTATTTGTCATACAATTCTTGGTGGACCGGAAATAAACTCCGTTTTTCTTTAAAATATTTCTTTGCTTTCGGTGATTGCTACCACTGCGCCAAATGGGAACCCGCGTGACAGGCGTGTCGTGTTGGTTCCCGAGTAGCGTAGTGGTGGCGCACTCGCCCGGCAAGCGAGGGGCACAGGTTCGAATTATGTCATAGGAGAATTTTTGATGATGCTATTCTCCTGGTACAACTTTTATTGTAATAAAAATAACCAAGTTAATCTCAAATAGCTTAGCTCAAATATATTTTTTCAATGTCTAAAGCCTCAACAAGACTTTGAAATTACACTGTATTGAAAATTAAGTTTGTTTTATGAAATGAAATGAAAACCGTCAGTTGGTGTATGGTAGACAAATACTTTAATTTAGTATAGTTAATTTTATTTATTTCTATTAATATAACAAACACTACACAATACAAAAATTAAAATAAAGAAATAATTCTATTGACTAAGTCCATTACGGCCAAAAGTGCCCATTACGCTGGCTGCGTTTCCCCTCTGAATGGCCAAAGAAAGATTAGATATACATATGTTTGACAATTAATTAATTTAGAGCATTATTTATTTATTAAATCACACACATGCATATATTACCAACAAAAAATACAATCATTATTATTAGAAACACGGGTCTTAATGGCGTTTTAGATATTCATTGTTATTAATTATCTCGACGTCAATAGGTCACACCAGCGGTGGTCGCGAGAAGTATCACTTTTCTTCTCGCGACCATGGCCGGTGTGACCCGTTGGCCGAAACGTCGAGGTAATTAATAACAATGATTATCTACAACGCGATCTAGATCCGTGTATGTAATAATAATGATGGACGGTAATCATTAAGTTTAAAAAGAGTGAAAAAATACAATTATATAAAGTCTAAATACGGTTCTAGTAATTAGAGAATTATGTTTTTATGATACAATTTCAATACATTTCGTTTAATTAATGATTCGGCTTCGACTGTACAATACTTTACATTCGCACTCGTAAAATGGAAATAGACCAGCCTTCATTCTGCGTGTACCAAATGCCTTTTTCAGAATTGTCCTCGTTTTAATTGCGGATGCGTCGTGTTACTCTTGTAATGGGTTTCAATATTTATGTCGGCCGTATATACTATAGGGAAAATTAAACGTATTTTATAGGAAGAGATGACAAAAAGTATGTATTTAGAAACAAATTAGAATAATAATCGAGTCTGGGTTACCTATATCTCAGTTGACAAAAATATATTGATGTGAAACATCTATAAGCGCAGGTAAACCTAAAAATTCGCGTGGCAATACAGGCCATGGCAACGCCTCGCCACGCTATAAGTATATATACTTTTATTTATTTATTTTTATTTTATTTTATTTTTGATCAAACCCTGACCTATCCATAAAACAAAGTTGTGTGAGAAGTATAATTTCACATCCAGGAGTAACCGTCGGGGACAAGACTCCGGGTCTTCTATTCGGGGGTTCGGGTCTCCAGGTTTCCGGGTTTATTGTATCAAATAATTATCAGAACTGTTCTGATAGTTATTAGTTACTATCAGCGGGCGTAGCTAGCCAGCTAGCCCAATGGGGTCCTTCATTGGTCTAATTTGTAATAAAGCAAAGTGGTAAAAGAGGCTTATTTATCAGGGATGCCATTTTCAAACAAACGTAAACACATCACTAAGCAGCGAGCGACGTTAATAGCGCACATATTCTTTTCTTAAAGAAAAGGACATTGGTGCTTTGTCGACGAGAATTCTACACCACGACCATCGGCATAAAAGTCGGGGAACCTACCCATAGACCAACCTAGCTAGTGAATGACAAAACGAAATAGACGGCGCTGCGTACAATATCATACACTATTTATTTATATTTATTAGCAGACGGGTTAAGTGAGTAGTGTGTTAAAATGTCGACGCCTCGCCGCTGATAGCGGTCCCTTTGTCTTATTTTCTTAAAGTAAAATACATTAGTGCTTTGTCAACTAGGATTCTACACCAAGACCATCTGCCTAAAAGTCGGGGAATCTACCTCTAGACCAACACCGCAGCTAGTGAATGATAAAACGAAATAGACGGCTTTGCGTACAATATCATACACTATTTATTTATATTTATTAGCAGCCGGGTTAACTGAGTAGTGTGTTAAAATGTCGACGCCTCGCCGCTGATAGCGGTCCCTTTGTCAGTTGACCCCTTTCACTCGCCGCGTCTCTCGGTGCGTCTCTCGGGGCGAGAAGGGTAAAAGGGTACGATAAAATCACTACAAAAACTACGTCAATGCCGTAAATATTGTATCAAATAATTATTCGGACATCCTTGTTTCTTGTTTGCATTTCTTAGAAGGACCCGTTTTTTTGTTACTCAATTATGTAAGAGTTCTTCGATACGTGTCTCAATTTTGTATGAGTTCAAGAGACAACTTAATATGTTTGTTGTAGGTACATGGTACTAATAAAAAGTATACTTCGTTTTATTCTTTTTTATTCCTAAAGTAGATAAAGATTGTATCTAAATATATAAAGACGAAAAGTAGCCTATGTTTACATTTTATTTTATACAAGCTGGATCCATTTTATACAATCCACAGTTTCACCCGCGTAAGTCCTGATCCCGTGGGAAGTTCAAAAACCCTTTCTTATCGGACGCCTACATCATAGAAAGAACACACTCTTCAAATTTTAGCTCTCTACTATCAGCGGTTTAGGCTGTGCGTTGATCAGTCCGTCAGTCAAAATAAAGCATTTCATAGATATAGATTTACATGGAATCAGGGATAAAACCACGGGGCGCTACTAGTTAACTAATATGTTGGACAATTTTCGTAGAGACCTATAATAGTTTGCAATATTAATAAACCCATGAATTAATAAGATTAAGGGGCAGCATCTAACTAAATAAATATGTATGAAGCAATATTCAGAATATGCTCCACGCTTCGGATTTATACAATTTCGTAGCAAGCGCTACGCAGCTACGGCATCGTCTACGAACACGCTACGTTACGTGCTACGGAATTTACATGGATTTCCTTATCTCGGGGAGCAGAAGTGATGAGATTGTTATCTCCATCTCGTGAATACTAAATCTTGTTACCTTGTTTCGAACAATACCACTTATATGTATCACCTAAACGAGTTAAGAAGGTACCGTAGTTAATTTTGTTCACGCACGCAATTTTGAAGTCGGTGTTAAATTTAAGATTTGTGTAGTTTGTTATGAATAATATTTTTTGAAATGTTTCTATTAATAAAATCTACGGTGAACCTTGTCACCCACCGGCCTAACCTTTTGTCCTGGACGACTTATGGGACTCGACATATAGCAATGCGACGCGACATATAACAACGTTACGCGATGCGACGCGACGCGACATAATACGGCATAAATACGGCAATACTTCTGCCAGGTTTATCGTTCACTTATGACAACAATTAAGTCGTGTGTACCTACAACTATAACAAATAAGTTACAGCGTCGTAGTACTGAGAGTCTCTGATTTAAGCCACGGACAGAAAGACAGACGGACATGACGAAACTATACGGGATTTTTGTTAACTACGAAAGCCTATAAAAACCAAGTACAATTTTATTAAATTCATTTTTCAGTTTAATCGCGTGGTGTTTATTTTTTTTAGCATTGTTTTAATGCTCAATGCTGTTTCGAGACCTAAAAGTAAAAATTACAGCTCATTCAGTAACCGGGAAGTGGGTCAAATTTAACTTGCAAGATTCTACCCGGACAAACATACATTGCAAGTTAAATAAAGGTTTTTAAAAAACACTACAGGATTAAAACCGAAAAATGAGGTTAATTACAGTCCAACAACGCGAAAACAGAAGAAAAATCTATAACCTAAAAAGGTCAAATTTAGTAAATTTTGGTACATTTATCAACCTCCACCGACTTCTTAATTTGTTTCTTAACTAATTTTCAATAACCCTTAACGACTTTAATACTTCAAAACTTGATCATAGAAGAAGCTGAGATACAATTATTAAACTAATATTACGATGGAAAGGTTTGTTTTGTTTATTTGTTACTTCACTCGGAAATGATTGATCGGCTTTCGCTGTACCGAATCGTAAACCGATATCTCATTCGAATCGATGCTGTAAAATCTTTTTGTTACAATTCGTAAAAGTACTTTTTATATCGATCGCAACCACTGCCAAATGTGACTTTGTGTTTTTTTTGATAAGAGTTTAGGTTTTTTTAAATTTCAGACTATAATATTCCTTGTATTTGTCATGTTTTCTTTAGAAAGTGTGTACAATCAACTTAGCTTATCACATAGGCGGTTCAGTTTCATATGCAGATCCAATTTAGCGGTAATTTCTTTATTAAATCTTCGCTACTATTTGATTGGCAGTGAAATTAATTATAAGTACGTTTTTTTAATTTCAGACCGTAATCTGACGTTTTGGTTCCTTGTTTTTAACCTTTTTTTTTACAGAAAGATGTGTTGCATCGTAGTCTACAATTAAAAAACGAAGTATAGGTTTATTGTCGGAGACATCATAACCTTAGATACTACGATGTAAATGGTCAGTAACATGGGAGTACAGTTATAACGTATGTGCGCTATTAACATCGCTCTTTTGGTGAAAGAATGCATCGCAAGGACACCCGCGTCTTTAAATCACCAAAAATAAAACTAGGTAAAACAAATAATAAAATAAAAAACGTGTGGCACTCGGGACTGCCGCGGTAAAGCTATATTGCATATTTAAATAAGTGTGGGTGTTAGGTTTTATTTACGTTACGGAATTTCTTGATTCGGTCGCCGCGCTCAAAGCCCGCGATAAAAGTTATGCAATAGCTTAAAAACAAACAACATAAAACTAGGTGGCACAATGGGCGGCCTCATCGCTGATTGACCAGCTGATTTTCCAGCCAAATATAAAAATCGAAATTTTCGAAAAAAGTTTGCGTAGACGTTTTGAAGAATTCCTGATCGGCGTATATTACTTCCCCCAAAACGCACTGCACAGTATACGTTAGTAACTCGATGAATGCGACAACGTTTTTGTGACGCGACGTTCGCACCGCAGTGTCGTTGCCTCTCTCTTTGTGCTTTGTTTAGAGCTCTTGCGTCACACGTACGTGCTACGTGACGTATTTTTAGGCATTCAGAGATGTAGTACGTAGGTACCTACTGCAGATCTGTGTCACGCTCACGGTACGTTACGGTCGCGGCTCGTAAGAGCACCCAACACGTGATCAACCTAACGTTTAGGAGTAGGTATCTACTGTCATAGTGGAATAGCCACATTATGTCTCTAAACACTTTAAAAACCCGACTAAGTACGAGTTGGACTCGCGCACGAACGGTTCCGTACTACTTACTATCATAATGGGCCACGGAGCCCTAAAATCAACACTCGACAAACCAATCCGTGAACGCAACGCAAACGATAAAATTTATTTTACCACTGGTGTGTGTCCATCATCCATCAGTGGCGCCAGTGGTAAAATACATCGCGGTATCATTGAGTTTTTATATCACGTTTGTTGTCCCTTAAATATTTGTTTCATTTTGTTTTGAGTGTTTGTTGTTATAGCGGCTACAGAAATACATCGTCTGTGAAATTTTCAAACATCTAGATATTACGATTCATGCGATACAGCCTGCTGACAGACGGACGGACCGACGGACAGATAACGGTGTCTTAGTAATAGGGTCCCGTTGTTGGGTAGGGAACCCTAAAACTGACCACCACTGTCGCGCGTCGGGAACACCTGTCAGCGATACAGAAGGTTTCGGGTCGATTCCAGTCAAAAATAAGTTTTTTTTATAATATGTTTTTTCTTTTTATCTGGTATAACTTGACTAGTAAAATGTATGAACGCCCATAGCATTCAGCGGCTAAGTTACACCAACTCTACTTACTTACACAAGTAAAATGAAGTTTTTATTTGTTCAGTTTAGTAACTGCGAATACAACTTAATGTACATATATTATGTGGGAAAGGTTAACTTTTTTGATAATAAAAGTTAGTCTGTTTGTAAAGTAACTTTTTCGTTTGTTCTAGCTTGTGGGATTTGAGTTTTCTTTAGTTTCAAAACTAAATAGGTATTGAATTTACTTTGAATAAGGCATAGTGGGAACCTAAAGAGTTAAGCCGAATGTCCGGCGTTAACTAAACTAAGTTAGTTGAACTTAGCTTTGCATGGTCGAGCCAGTTTTTCATACATGTGTGTCCATCGCAAAATATGCTAGCTAAGCTCACTTGCTTAAAACTGGCGAACTAAGCTACTCTAACTTAGATGAGATGGCCTTAGCTTAGCTTAGAAAGCTACAGTACACGGCTAAGAAGTTTTTGAAAATGACCAAACAAACATATCATCTTCTTCTTTTCGTGTAGTGGTGTTAGAGTTTTCACTTCGCCCTAAGGCCACTTTACCTAAAGACTGCTATCAGAGATAACAACCGGGACCTACTTTTTAACGGGCATTCCGAAGTCCAGAGGAGTTTGAGAAAGTGATTTTTCGCCACACAAACTATTTGTTAGCTCCTAATATAAAAGAAAACCACAGGTCACAGTTTATGTTACCAATGTCAGCTATCATATTCAGCATAGGTATATCACATCAGCTAAATAACAGCAAGTAACTATAATACATTTTTAGTACAGTTACTTGCTGTAATTAATACTTTCTAAAATAAATTTTAAGCTGAGATTATTTTGTAAGCTTATACCAGTTTAATTAAATGCTAGTGTAGCCAATGTAGAGGTCAATCCTATGAACTTAGTTTGTAACTAAAATGTAAGTATACTTTACAAATACCTAATATCTACGGGTATGTAACATACACCGACCGTATCGTCCAAACTAGTTCACTAACTAATTGTTCTCAATACTAAATTTGATTTTGAACTCATATTTAAAACTCTTTTGAGAAATAAGTGTAAAAAAGAGAACATAAAATGTCGATTTGCGATATTTGTTTCTATAGAGGTGAAAACACGATATTATGTAGTAAATGTATGTTGCCTTTGCTTTGAATTCGTTTTTCTATAGATCCAGAAACCTTTAAATATTTTCTGATAATTTTTCGTTTAATGAGTGAGTAGCTGGGTAGGTAGAATGAATTATCTTAAATCTGTTACCCAGGCCAGGATATATAGATTAATGCCTGATCATTTTACAAAAATAAAATAAAAATGAAACACAGAGAAACAAAATAAACATAGTCTATGCCAGCCCAGTCCAGCACAGTTTTATATTGAATAAATATTTTTCCTGAAAGCAATTATAGTTAGGTTTTATTTGGCTTACGCCAAGTTTCCTTACCGATAATATGAAATTTGAAGTAACAGCTAAAAGTGACGTCATAAATAAAATTCTCTGATGTTATCAAATATTATGCTTACGAAGGAACTCGTGGTTAGTCGTATTCTCACTCCTTCATTCTTAATTGTTTAAGAGGGAAACTTTGTAGTTTCACTTATTATTTTACAGACTTCCTAAAACTCGCGATTCGGTTGGTTACCTATACTTAATAGTTTATTTTTTTGGAAGTCATGTTTTACAATAATTAAATAGCTATCCAAAACCTCTGTTTCCTTTTTTCATAAGTACCTATTGATTAAATAAAGCTATAATTATGTTAAATTTTGTTTAAAATTCAAAGGATTTGAATTCTCTGAGTACTTCGTCTAGGGGATTCAAAGTTAATTAGTCCGTATTCTAGAGATAAAAACCCGTAAATTAGCAGTGTCCTAAGAGGGTACAAAGTGAATGCGATGTAGGAAGAATTTCGTCGAAATTAACAATCGATAAGATCCTATTATTCTACTTCCCTTTGAATCAGTTCCGTCGATCGGTCGGAATAAGGAAGGGTGTGCCTTTCAAGTAAGCGTGAGTAAATAATAATATGTAGACAATAGATTGAGTGCTGGGCTGAGCGCAGACTCACTACAATTTTATGACAGACTTGTCTCACACAGACAAGTCTACTTTACAATAAAAAAACGGGGAAATTATCTGTCTACGGATTCGTAAGCTGGCTTCTCACGGCCCGAGATATCACAAGTTGCGTCGCGCCATAAGTCCGCTCGCGCCGCGCCATTGAAGTACCGATTTCGAACGGATCGGAAGAGCTTGCACGTGCTAGCCCGCCGCTTCACACGGCGCGGCGCGTAGGCGCGATCTGGCGCGGCGCGACTTGAGATATCTCGCTCCGTGAGAACCCAGCTTTAAGTAGCGATTTGAATACCGCGCGCAACTATGACAGGTGCACAGTTTTTGTGACTTTGTGACAGTGTAAAAAGTTATGTTGTTATGTTGTCCTGTTATAAATCTACTGAAGCAAACTAAACCACACCGAGCCTTACTCTGTAAAACTAGAAGATTTGATAAGTCAAGCTTGCCGCCGCTCGTGCAGTTCTTGTAGACATTTACAAAACTGTGTCGATGAGACGTTTCTTATAAGTTTTTGTAAGGCACCTAATTGTAGTCTGTCTTGAACTGACTGACTACAGTCTGTGCTCGGCCTTATACGAGCTCTCCGGTTCAATCTGAGTAGAGTGTGGTCGGTGGGTCTGACAATCAATAATTTCCCGCTATTCAGACACAGTCGGAACGGGTGGGTACTCATTTTGAAACAATCTTAGAATTAGTCGAACATCCAATCATTAGAGGTTTCTGTGTCTATCATATATAAGAAGCTTCCCACGATAGTCTATTATACATAGACTACTACCTTCCTCCTTTCTTTCCTCCTTCCAATTACTCTATCTAATCTAATAACAATACCGCATCAAAATAAAAAGCTATAGCCTATGTATTAATCAGCTATCTGCAATATTCTGCATATTAAGATTTCACCGCTATCGATTCAGTAGTTTTTGCTTTAACAAACATAAAAATAAATAAATAAATATTGCAAAACGTTGCACACAGCGCAATCTAGCCCCAAACTAAGCACTAGGTTTGTAGTATGGGTACTAGACAACGGATTTACTACATATTATACGTTTTTTTGCAAACATATGAAACATAGAAAACACCCAGACCAGACACAAATATGTATTTTAAGCATAAATATTTGACCCGGCGGAAATCGAACCCGCAACCTTCTGCATTGCAGTCGGGCATTCCCCCGACGCGCCACAGACGTCGTCAAACATATTATTCGTTTACTAACTTACACTCAAAATTTACATTTATAAAGTTTATTTTCAATAAACTATGTACATATGCAAATGAAAATATACATAAAATACATACAAAAATATGCAACTGCTGAATTATATTATATCAAAATTTTAATTTTACAAATATCACTATACCTACAGTTACCGCTACTGCCCACCTCGTTACATAACATAACCTACATTAATTGGACGAAATATCATGGAAATGAATAAAAAAATTATGGATAAAACATTTAAATAATTAATGTACCTAGTTAATTTATTTGATCAAAGATACAAATTATCCGGAGTTGCTATAATTTTACGGGAAAAGTTGAAATATAATTTTGAAATATAAGCCTGTCCACGGCTCTCGCTTTAATTTATATTTTAATCAACGCGGAGCTGCTCCGGATATGATTGATATCCGCTTAACTGCAATCCTGTAATCATTTTGCCTTTCCTACTAATTTCGAGAGTCGATCGGAAATATTAAGGTGAACGTCTACTGTAGCTCACCGAACAGAAACGTTCGCACGGCTCGGATTTCTGTTTGTTTTGACTTTATGACATTTCATTTATGACAGAGCCCTGCAGATATATCGGGATAAAAGTAGCCAATGTATTATCTATCTAGGTACATACCGAGTTTCATAAAAATTGGTTCAGCGGGTCAAAGAGCAACAAACACTCACACAGACTTTCATCTTTATAGTACTAGTAGGATATTATTAGTTGCATTAAAAACTGTCAGTACAGTGCTGTTACTGGACGGAACACTTTTCTTTTTCCAAACCACAGTATAATCGCGCTCTGTGAACGATCCTTAAATCAGTAAGAAACCTGACGTCGTTTGGCGAAAATTTCACAAAAAAGTTCTTTGTCTTGCATATAAATACGCAGTTATTTTTTATAAGCCCGCTTTTTGCAAGTAGCATCGTCGTACATGTCATTAAGTTATTTTAACGGCTATTGGCGAAGTTCCAAAGAAGAAAATATACGAAAATTTTGTTGTAACTAATCAGCCTATCCTCCCTTGTCGTTGGTTTGCCTACACTGGGCGAATATTTTTTCCTTTTATTCTTTTCTTGTGAGTAGTTGTGAAACCATACTGAATATACTGATACTAAACGGTTTCTGGTTAAAATGACTTATGGATTAGTTTGTTTGTAGTTAAATCTAGCTTTTGGTTACCCTGTTGAAGTTTTTAATCTCTCAGAGCGTGTGAAAAATCTTTAATAATAATTATAGTTATTGGCGCAAGTATCCGAGTTGTAAATTATTACGCAAAGGTTTTTTTTATTGTGTTAATATTGTGCACTGCGCAGTGCTGTTTCCTCTAGTGAGGTATTTTTATAGTATACTGAGCAGGTACCTAGATTTTAATTAATTTTAAATGTTCAGTGAAAATATAGACAGAAAAAAGTACCTACTATCGTTATTAAAGGGAAAAAAATACAAAAATAAAAACAACAACACTTGATGCAAACAACAACTTAGTTAAACATTATTAGTGTTAATCCACACTTAGGAAATACTGCTTTTGAAAAAAATGCTTTCAAAAACTTTAATCCCGCTGGGTACTAAAGTTTTTGAGAGCATTTTTTCAAAAGCAACAACTTAGTTGCTTTCACCAACTACAAAATTACGTTGGTGTGATAATGCGCCTTAATACCTTATGTCTCTCTTACAGATATGAGAGCGTTAATGGTTTAAGTGGTTGAATAAATCATATTGTTATGTAAGAAAGATTTCTGTTTCAGCCATCCGAACGAATAGGTCCCTTGATTTCCTTATGTATTTACTTAGAAGATAATTGTAATTTACGATGTACGAAAACAATTTATTATTTCTGCTAGATATTTTCAGGATCTTATTTTAGCTTTCGTACCTACAGTATTACGATTTTGTAAGACTGTAGGTAGGTGCCTCTTTTTAGCCAGATACGTACATATATAAAACAAAAGTCGTGTCTGGTTGAACGTAAGCCACTATGCTATGGAAATTTCCAAAAAAATCTAGCCAATGCCTACTACAATAGCTTTGGACAGCTATTGTACGTAGGCATTGGCTAGCTTTTTTGTTTGTCTGTCGATGTCTTTTTGTTTTGTACCTAGTCGTGGAATTGTTGTTTACAAGATGTGTCAGGATTTTAGGTATAGACGAACGGCAAGGTAGTTTGGAGTAATATCGTAAATATCTTCCACACCAAGTCAATTGTGTAGGCTGCAATCCGACGGTGTGTTGTCGGAATTTATATAGCAGAAGGTTTTTTCTTACCAGTGTTCATTGGTGTTACGTTGTAGCATATTGTAGCTAGGGATTGCCCCTAGGTACTAAATAAAAGATGGTTTTACATATATTTTAATGCTAAGACGAAGCATCGTAATATTCTATTGCCTGCATTTCGTCACATCTTACTTAGGTTCTTCTTCTACTATTATGATCTAGATGCGGTTGTCTTTGTGTACATAACTAAGCAATACATGGCTTGATTTCTTGATGTCTTGTCGTTTATGCAGTCCGGCTGAGAGCTCTCGGGTATTGGCAGAAAACCGGACGGACCGGTGCGATGTGCCCTATTTTTCTTTTGCGACCTATTTCTCTGTGTGTGCTGTCACTGACTATGATACTACGGAACCGTTTATTTGTTTGACATGTTAGTTCACAGAATGTATGGAACTAAAGCTCAATTTCTTTTGCCTAGAAATGTTTAATATTCAATACTATGATTCAATTATAACTGCAAATCTAAATGTTCTGCCACAGAATTGAATGGAGTTTGTTTGTTAGATCCCTTTGGAAATAATTTCTTAGTTCGTGAATATCTGATGAAGTTTAAAGTGCCCTAAATGTTGCCAAAGATTGAGGTCTGAAACTGTTGTGAATATGTTATGAACGGGAGCAATTTCCAGTTTCAATTTCAGATACAGTTTGCGTATTTTGATGACATTTTACCTATTTTGAGTGTCGCAAATTGTAACTGATATAAATTGTCTTGTCAAGAAGTCAAGATGGAATTAACCCAAAGTTAACCAGATTTAAACCTATATCTGAACTTTATCATTTATTCTACCTTGTTGTACTTACCTAAATCTACATCTACACTAATATTATAAAGAGGAATGATTTGTATTTTTGTGTGTATTTGTGTGTCTGTGTGTCGTATGTTTGTAATGAATAAACTCAAAAACTACTGGATCGATTTCAAAAATTCACCATTAAAAAGCTACATTCACCCTGTGTAACATAGGCTACTTTTCATCCTGATATACCCACGGGATCGAGACTTACGCGGGTGAAACCGCGGGACGCAGCTGGTTGTAGATAAAAAGGATAGTAGTCAAAAAATAAATTACCTCCATTAAATATTCAGTGAATTGTACATTCGTATTTTAAAGTATATTAATACTTGAAAGTAGTTAGTCGTGACTTGGTCACTTCATGTAAACGAGAATACTCATGTCACTTGGAAAATCCAGTCCATGGTAGTAAATAGCCGTAGAGTGGGGGTTCAAAGAGGAGATGAAACGACAGTGTTAGGGAGGGAGAATATCGGAGCTAGGGGGGATGGCACGACATCGATCAAATTGGCAATTCGTCAAATCTTTCGTAGACGACTGAAACAGAATATCGAAATTAGAAAAATATAATCGAAATAAAAAAGAAAGTTGAGTGAAATACAAAACAAAAGCCAATAGAAAATAAAGAGTAACAAATTAGAGCGGAGAAGAATGTGTCGCATCCATATAAGGAACAAAAAAATAATAGTAGGTACATATTTCACTCACTTATGCGATGCTGATATAAAATTCAACTCATTTTTCGGTTTTGATTGCGTTGATTTTATTATGATTAACATTTATACCTCAGTCTTTGTAAACAGAAGATACTGTAAAACCCTCGAAAAGTCGGATGTTAATTGCTAAACATAATAAAAGTAACGCGATTTGGACCGAAATAATGTGTTTAATTTCATATCAAATCGCAAAAAGCAAAGTAAAATGTAACAAATAATTATGGTGTGAAAATTGAAATATGTAGGTATATTGACTCAATAACAATGTTAGCAAACGCTTCGACCTTTTCTCTCTCAAAATTGACAACGAAGTTCAGTGACGAACTTTGAATATGTAAATGTAACTAAATATTTCAACTACATTCATTTTGCATTTCCATTGAGCACTTCATTTTGAAGTCGAAACACTAAATTATGAAACGAGAGCGTTACATTTTTTGGTGAAAATTAGTTCAATTATTCAATTGTTCGCCTCTGGCAACGGTTCCACGTATCCTTAAATACGTTACAAGGTACGGAATACGAGTAACTTGCACCTTCCACTCCTTAATTAAACGAACGCACATAAATTGTTTTGTGTGGTTTTTAATTAATGAAAGGGTAGTACGTGCTTAGGGTTATTACAACGGTTACGATGACCCTATAAATATATGTAGTAGCAAATAAAGGTATAATTTCAAACATGTGTTCCTCACATAAAAACGTTCGTAAAATATTCTCTCAAACAATAGACAAGGATATTACGATGATAAATTCAGTTAACATGATTCATAAAAGCGCTTGGAGTGGACTCTTGAAACAAGGTGACTGTGCGATTTGTTTTATTGAATTGCAACATCCTAGTCCTTTAAAAAAATAGTAAACATAGAAGTTTACATTTTTTAAATAATAGGTTTAACATAAAGAAAAGAATTGGCACTAATACTTCGCGAATGGTAACCCTCTGAGTTACGTGAATAAAGCTATCAGATTTTAGTTTTGTTTTCGCAATTTTGGATTGAAGTTAAACATATTTTTCGGTTTAACGCGTGGTGTTTATTACTTTTGGCATTGTTTCAATGCTCAACGTTTCGAGACCTTTACAGGTTCCTTCTTCAGGATTGACAAGCTGTCAGGTTTTAATTTAGGAAATACTTTTACAAGTGAGAATTGTTACGACAGCATTATTTATTTATCAGATTTTAAAGCCGGACGTTAACAGCCGACTAAACTAAGTTAGTTTAGCTTAGTTCTGCATAGTAAAGACAGTTTCCACCGAAAACTATTCTAGCTATGCTCACTTGTTTGAAAAACTGGTGAGCTAGGCTAAACTAACATAGCGTAGTTGGCTGTAGACTATCGGCTAAATACGCAAAGCGGGAGTTCAAATCCTACAAGGCATTTAATTTCAGAAAACTTTTGTTAAAATTGTAAGTTCTCTCCTTTCTCTTCTCTTCAGTGTGTTTACCTATTATACCCCTAAAAATAAACGTATTTTACTAAAATCTTGAGATTTCTAACTGTCAATTTCAGACACTTTATTTTATCTGGTAATAGCTTAGATAGTTACACCAGGGTATTGGTCTGCTGAATGCATCTTCTGCTCAGCGAACTGAAAAGATAGTGCGCTGTGACATAATTTCTTGCCCGTGACCATCTTTGCATTAGAGCACGCTTCAAGGCAGTCAAACAAAGACCTTCTTCTCCAGGGTAGTACTGCATTTATCTTTACTGCTCAATACTACGGCATTAATATAGTACCATTATATTGTGTCCACAATACTATGTTGAAGCCAAACATCAATGTGTTGATCATCAGCCTTTGCTTGCTATGGATACAAGCAATACAAGTAAATAATTCACTCAAATCATCAATTATAATATTGAAGAACAAAATGTACACTATTTTGATTAACCAAATAGTAGTAACAGTATTTAGATCCGTTGTATCGTTGATGTATAATTTGATAATTAATCTCGTAAGCTTCATTCACATAATGCCATTATTTTTTAGGGAATAAAACTAAATGGAGTCCACCAATAATGTCGCACGCCAGCCATGTAATGGGCAATCTTCAAATATTACATGGTTATCATATCACATTTCTTGGTTTTATCAGGATATTTGGTGTATTTTTCCGCTTCGTTTTATCATAGGTATCTCGTATATCTAGATTTACTTAATAAAATATGTCATCATGAAAATGCGATGTTGTTTTTTTCCGTAAGTTGTTAATTTATCTTGATGCTGGTTTTATTTTAGGTTGGCTATTTAGGGCGGCTTGCATTTGCATTTCGACTGCTAGTGTGAAGCCGCACTGCGGCTTTACCCCCGGGCCATATAGCTACCGAAAAAAAATCTTCGTCGCTTGATAGGTAAATTCAAATATACCTATTTATTCATTGAGAACGATGTATAAATTACATACGTACGGTTTGAAACGTCGAGATTTTACTGTGGTTTCGAAACGCGCCCTCCGATGAGAAGAAACCACAAGAAACTCATGGGGTTTTTTTATTTTATTTTTTATCATGTGTTATATTACAATCGTCAAAATACAGATATCTGTAATTTGAACAGGAGCAGTTTTAACAATCATGTCCATGGATTCTTTTCATCAAAATATGATGACGTGCTATAGTCCGCCTTATTACACAATTTAAGTTTAATATATTTTTTGAATCTTGTAATGGACATGTCACATACGTCTTCTGGTAGTTTATTATAATAAAGTACAGCAAGTGAGCTAAGCTACTACCATAACTTGAATTAAAGAAAGCTACGGTGGAAATCTGTGGTTTTTAACAGCATGATTCCATGAATCACGGCAACTGATTGTTGCGTATCGCGCGGCCGACCAACTTTTTCAGTGGCTAAATGGTTAACCGAGAAAACCGCAGTTTTTGGGTTCGGTACAATAAATGCATTAACAAAACTACCACAAATATAAGACGTTATATTGATCTTTTTCATGTTATTATATAAAAGTTGAAGAGCTTATTGTCGACAGCCTTGTCATTGTGTGAGTAGGATCACGTCTCAAGATTCGCTATAAATTGCAAGCTCTGCATGTGGTCGGGGCCGGGTAGTGTGAGTGAGCGACAAATCGCCGCATTAGAGAGCATAAAGTAAGGAGACGACTCTCCGATGACTCGTTCTCGCACATTCCGAACGTCCTCCATACGCCGAGACCTTATCGCTGCCGCGTTATTGGAAACCGAAAAAGCCTATCAATATCCTATTCTATTTTTGTCATCACTGAGTTACATAGATCCTTTGTTCGCTGAAGGGCAACTTCGTTTAACGGCAGCTTCTCAAAATGACAAAACCTCATTAAGGACTTTTAAGTAGATCATGAGATAAATAAGATATTTGGAAACAAAGTATATAGGTATCATTTTCAAAACCTACCTATACCTACCTATAGTATGTTAATTTTCAAATAGGTAATTTTTTTCTTCTTCTTCATTTAATCTACCAACATTATAAAAAAACAGTATTATACCTACAGCAAAACTGAAAAGAGTTTGAAAATATTTATTTATATTTATTTACTTATGTGAATCTTTCGAGCACCATTATTGTTTTGACTGTAGGAGAAACCCTTATGTAGGTAGCTCTTATAAAAGTTTGCTGTTTTGTGAAGTTTTATGATTAATTCTTTCTTTAAATTCAACCATCGGACTTTCTTTAAATTCAACCATCGGACGGACATCCCCATAGTGGAATTGGTAACGCACTTGGTTAGAGAACGGAAGGTTGTGGCTTCGAGTCCCACTGAGAGCATTTAATTTTGGAAAATATTGCATTTTTTTTTAATACAAGTCGTCTTTATCAGAAGTGGCCATTTAGCAAATTATCCTAAAACGAACATGGACAGTGTTTCACAACCTCTCAACAATTTAGAATTCACGACCGATTTCACATGTCAGTCAGATAACGATATGATTTATTAATATTTGTTTTTATTTCATTTGTGATTCATCAG